>PVJS01057214.1:0-12119 GCA_004027185.1 Glis glis | reverse complement strand
GTTTTTTTTTTTTTTTTACATATAAATACCCACTTTTCCCAGTTTCCATTTGTTGAAAAGACTTTCCCCTCTTGAATAGTCTCGGCACCCTTGTGGATAATCATTTGCTCATACATGTAAGTATGTATTTTCTGGACTCTTTTGTATTCCATTGGTGGTTTATGTGTCTGTTTTTATGCCAGTAATACAATAATTTGATTGCTATATCCTTGTGTAAGTTTTAAAACCAGGAAATATTAGATCTCCAGCTTAGTTCTTTTTAAGATTGTTTTGGCTATTCAGGGTTGCTTGAGAATCTATATGAATTTTAGGATGGGTTTTTCTATTTGTACCAAATATGCTATTAGGGTTTTGATAGGACTTATATTGATGTTATAGATCATTTTGAGTAGTATTGAAATCTTAGTAATATTAAATCTTCCAATTCATAAATGGGGGATAACTTTTCACTTGTTTGTGTCTTCTTTAATTTCTTTCAATATTATTCTGCAGTTTTCATTATACAAGTCTTTTGCTTCCTTGACTAAGTTTAATCCTAAGTACCCTACACACACACACACACACACACAGTACTTAAACTGCTGAAACCTAAAAACAAGTTGAAGACAGAAAAATAAAAAGGCTGATCACATAGAAGAGAACAAAAATACAATTAATGGCTGTCTTCTCACCAGAAAAAAAAAAAAGGAAACCAGAGGGCAGTGGAATGATATATTTAAAGTGCTAAAACAGAAAAACTGTCAAGTAGGAATTCTATATTCAGCAAAACTACCCTTTAAAACTATAGGAAGTGTAAGGATATTACCAACTAGAGACCAAAAGAATCTGTTGCTAGCACACTTGCTCCTTAAGAAATATTAAAGAAATCACTCATAAGAAAAGGAAATGACATCAAATAGCATGCAGAAAAGAGTTAATTAAGAAAGCAGCCCTGAGACTACTGTAGTAAAAGCCCTGCTTATAAGGTTGGTCCTTTGCTGGCATCTGGGGAACTTGGAGTTGGGAAGAGTTCCTCCCATTCCCTCACTCATAACCGTGGCTAACTGTGCCTGAGCTATTTGCAGACTATACACTGAATATTTTGAGCTCTGCTAGCAAATCATAGAAGCAGAGGGTGGTTTGGGGGACTACTGACACAGATAGTAACCCAGATTCAAAGGAAAAATATTTAGCAAAACAAATGATAAATGTGGATAAACAGAAAAAAACTGAATAAACATTATCTGCCCCCCTCTTAATTTCTCTAAAAGATAACTAGACTTTATAAAACAGTAGCATAGCCGGGCGTGGTGGCACATGCTTGTAATCCCAGTACTTGGGAGGCTGAGACTGGAGGATCCGTGTTTGCAGCTAGCCTCAGCTACTTAGTGAGGCCCTCTGCAACTTAGTGAGACCCTGTTTCAAAATAAAGAGTAAAAAATAGGGCTGGGGGTGTAACTCGGAGGTAGAATGCCCCTGGGTTCAATCCCCAGTACCACTAAATAAATAAGTAAATAAATAAATAAATAAATAATAAATAAAAGACAGTAGCATAAAAGACCATAATATACTGCCTACTCAGCTTTCTAATATATAACATACATGACAATAATGCCCCCTAAAAAGGGTTGGAGAATAGAACAGAGAGAAGATGATCAATAAGGAAATATAGAACTTGAACAACACTATAGACCAATTGGGCATAATAAATATATACAGATCTCTCTGCCAACAGAGGCAGTGCACGTTTTTCTCAAGTGTATTTGAAACATTCTCCAGGATATAAAGTTAGGGCACAAAACAAATCGAATAAATATAACAAGACTGAAACTATATAAAATATCATTGCCAATCACAGTACTAAGCATTAACAGCAGAAAGAAAACTGGGAATTAAAAAAATATTTGTAAACACATACAACATACTCTTTAACCTATGGACCAAAAAGAAATCACAAAGAAAATTAGAAAATATCTTAAGGCAAATGAAAAACTAACACACCAAAACTTAAGGACACAATGAAACAGTACAAAGAGGGCAATTCACAGCTGTAAACACATTAAAAAAAAGAAAAATTTCAAATCAACAACCTTTATACTTTATGCGAATAGAAAAAGAATAAACAAAACCAAAGCTATAAGAAAGAAGAAATTTAAAACACAAAAGCATAAACAAAATAGAGAATTTTAAAAAAATAAAGACATACAGAAAGGGTGAAACCAAAAGTTGGTTTTCAAAATGATCAACAAAATTCAGAAACCTTTAGCTGAATTGACTAAGAAGGAAAAAAAAAAGACTCAACTAAAATCAGAAAGGATATTACTATCAATTTTACAGAAATGAAAAGTATTAGAATACTATGAACAATGGTGTGCTAACATATTAGATAACATAGATGAAATGGACAAATTTCTAGGAACATAAAATTTACCAAGATTGAGTCATGAAAAAATAGAAAATGATATAACCAGTAATCAAAACCTTCCCAACAAACTAAAGCCCAGAACCCATTAGTGTCATTGCTGAATCCCATCAAACATTTAAAGAATTAACACCAGTCCTCCAGATACTGTTCCCAAAAATGAAAGTGGGAACACTTTCTAAGTCATTTTGAGGTCAGCATTACCCTGATATCAAAGCTAGACAGACACTGCAAGAAAACCACAAACAAATCTGTGAATATTGATTGAAAAATCTGCAGCAAGAAGCTAGCAAATCAAATTCAACAGCATATTAAAAGAATTGTATATGGTGATCCGTGGGAGTTATTCCCAGAATGCAGAGTTGCTTCAACAAATGAAAAATCAATGCAACATATCACATTAAGAGAATTAAGGAAAACATGGCGTGACCATTTCCGTGGAATCAGAAAATGCATTTGACGAAATTCAACACCCTTTCGTGATAAGAATGTTGAACAAACCATGAGAAGAAAACTACCTCCACATAAAAAAGACATATATCAAAAACCTATGGCCAATATCATACTCAGTGATGAAAAATGAAAGCTTTTCCTCTAAGGTCAGATTAAGACAAGGATGCCCACTTTCACCACTTCTATTTAACATAGTAATTAAGTCCTAACAACAGCAATTCACAGATAAATAAAATGCATTCAAATTGAAAATAAGTAAAATTATAGATGACGGGATCTTACATATAAAAAACCCCAAGATTCAAAGGATACAAAACGACTAATAACAAACATAGTACTGAGGACCCACAATGATTAACATACATTAATAACAATCCCAAGCAGGGCATGGTGGCGCACTCTTGTAATCCCAGTACTTTGGGAGGCGGAGACCGGAGATTCCCTCCTCAGCTCGCTCTCTCTCTCTCTCTCCCTCTCCCTCTCCCTCTCCCTCTCTCTCTCCCTCTCTCTCTCTCTCCCTCTCCCTCTCTCCTTAGTGAGGCCCTCCGCAACTTCGTGAGACCCGGTTTCGAAATAAAGTATATAAAAAAAATAGGGCCAGGGGTGTAGTGTGGAGGTAGAACACCCCTGGGTTCAATCCCCAGTACCGCAAAAAAAAAAAAATGACAATCCCAAAAAGAAATTAAGAAATCAATTTCATTTATAACTATCAAAAAGAATAAAGGGTTTAGGATTAAACCTAGTCAAGGAAGCAAAAGACTCATATAATGAAAACTGTAGAATAATGCTTTTTCTGATTCCATTGAAATGGTCATTCATGTTTTTTCTTAATTCTCTTAATGTGATGTGTTACATTGATATGTTTTAATTGCATGAAACTTGATATAGAAAGATTTGTGGATAATCTTTAGACCATATTTCCAGTGTTGCAAAATTTTCTGTTTTTTATTGTATTCTCAGGAACTGGATTTTAAAATAAGTAGTAGACTTTAGATACACGTGTATTTAGAAACTAGTGTAATTAGCACAAATTTGTAAATTATGTGACCATAAGACTTAAGATAATTAAAAACATAACAGATAAGAAAGAAACAAACTAATGTTGTAAGGAGTGAAATTACTTCCTAGAAAAATTTTTTTTTCATAGACTGAATTTTAGGGGCCATTAAGCATGTCGATTTCTGCCATTTACAGAGTCAGAGTAGTGCTCATTAAAATCTGTGGAAAATGCAGGTCACTAGGGGAGAGGTGAGACTGAAGACTGTTGGTTGTCTACATCAAAACTTAGCAGTCTTAGAAAATCATATTATATTAGAAACCCACATTGTATTATTCTTTTGTTTGTTTCAGTATGAGTGCAAGCAGAGTAGAAACCTCAGATTTGGTATGTTTCCTACCCCCCCCCAGCTAAGTTAATCATTTTTAGAAATGAAGAATTTATAACATAGTTTTGTAAGTAATTGAATATTGTCACTCAATTTTAGATTCTGATTTTACCTTTATTAATCCAGTACACAATTTATCCTCAATGCCAATTAGAGTAAAACTCAGTTTTAAAAGCCTGCTTTCTAGTTTGAATTGCTAATGTCACCCTTGTTACCAGCATTTAAAAATAATCTTTCAAAATAATCAAGTCAAAGAATCCAGATTTCAAAATCATCAAAAAATGTAAAAAAACAACTTATTCCAGCTTATATCTTATATGTATTTATTAAAGTTGCTATACAAATTACATCGTGTGTGTGTGTGTGTGTGTGTGTGTGTGTGTGGTTTTCTTTTTTCTATCCCCTATTCCTGTCATAGTTCAGTTTTCTCTTCTAGACTTCTGCAGCAGATTCTAAATGTGTCTCCCAAACAGTGTTTTTCTTCCTTTAGTCATTTCTCCAGAAGACTAACATAACTTGTTTTTAACTTTTAATAGCTTTCTTGAGATATAATGGACAGAATATAAATTGAGCGTGTTTGTGGTATAGATTTTTGTAGTTTTGACATGTATACATTAAGTCACCATAATAACAAACATATCCATCACTACTAAATGATGTTTCCTTTTGCCCCTTTGTAGTTGCTTCTCAGTCTCCATACCCAAGCAATCACTCATCTGCTTAGATTAGTATAGATTATATAAATTAAGTATAGATTCTACGTAGATTAGTTTGCATTTTCTAGAATTTTTATTCAAATGAAATCATATAGTATGTACTCATTTTACTGATGTACAGCTAT
The DNA here is from genome assembly GCA_004027185.1 of Glis glis. Classification (NCBI taxonomy): domain Eukaryota; kingdom Metazoa; phylum Chordata; class Mammalia; order Rodentia; family Gliridae; genus Glis; species Glis glis. Next base: position 7,039 of record PVJS01057214.1, on the reverse strand, counting down.
CACTTAAAATAGACAGGAAATTAATATTGGTGTAATATTATTAACTGCACATCTGATTGAAGTTTCCCCCAGTTGTTTGTTTTTGTTGTTGTTGTTTGGTACTGGGGATTGAAATCAGGGGCATTCTACCTCCCAGCTACACCGCCAGCTCTTCCTATTTTTTATTTTGAACTAGGGTCTCACTCAGTTGCTGAGGGTTTTGCTAAGTTACTGAGGCTGACCTTGAACCTGTAATCTGCCTCAGCCTCCCAAGTACTGGGATTACAGGTACCACTGCACCTGGCTTCCCCTGGTTTTTTATTGATGTCCTTTTTTCTGTTCTAGAATTTTATTAATGATCTCACATTGCATGTAGTCATTAATCATTATTTCTTAGTATCTTTTTTTTTTGCGGTACGGGGGATTGAACCCAGGGGCGTTCTACCTCCGAGCTACACCCCCGGCCCTATTTTTTATCCTTTATTTTGAAACCGGGTCTCACGAAGTTGCAGAGGGCCTCACTAAGTAGCTGAGGCTGGTCGCAAACCTGTGATCCTCCTGTTTCAGCCTCCCAAGTACTGGGATTACAAGTGTGCGCCACCACGCCCGGCTTCTTAGTGTCTTTTTAAACAATTTCTCCTTATCTTTTATGATCTTGATCCTTTTGAAGAGTTCTGATTAATTATGTTATAGAATGTGTGTCATTTTAGGTCTCTGATTTTCTCATGGGTGGACTGAGTTTATAAAATTTTTTACAAGAATACCACAATCTTTTCAGTATATAATATCAAAGACTTCCTGTTGTTCTTTCTTACTGGTAGGTGATGTTTCCCTTGGTCACTTAGTTAAGTTGGTATCTGCTAGGTTTCTCCACTCTGAAGTTACTGTCTTTCCTTTTGTAAGTAAAAGTATAAAACATAGCTTGGGGGAGATAATATGCAAATCTTGCTTTTTCTGGAACTTTCTTATTTTAGCATCCATCACTAGATAGTATCTTCACCTATTAGTAGTATGTGGTCTTTACCTAATGATGATTATCTGTCTCCTTTTTTCCTACTACAGTTACTAATTGAAATTCTAATGTAGGGAAGCACTGTCCCTTCTCTTTTAATTATCCTGTTACTTATATCAGTATGGCTTCATAGATAATTTATTCAGTTACTTATGTCAGTGGGACTTTATAGATATTTCTTCTACATGGCAAAATCTAATACTGTAGTTATTTTGTTTAAATCTTTTGCCCATATATTTTATTGGTTGTTGATTTTCGTTCTGTGTTTGAAGAGTTCTTTATATGTTGTGGATACAAGTCCTTGAAGTAAATATGCAGTTTGCAAATATTTTTTTCTAGTCTAGCATATTCTTTTAATAGCATCTTTTGAGGAGAAATATTTAATTTTTATGAAGGTCATTTTATCTCTTCTCTCCTGTGAATCATGCCTTTTGGGTCTTTATCTAAAAAATCCTTACCTAGCCCAAGGCCACAAAGGATTTTTTTCCCTATACTCTTGAACTTTTATGGATTAGGTTTTACATATAGGTCTATAAAACACTATGAATTAATATTACACATAGCACAAAGTATGGATTGAAGTTTCTACCTCTGAGCTACACCCTCAGCCCTATTTTTTAGTTTTATTTTTTTATTATTTATTTATATCTTTATTTCAGTACTGGGGATTGAACCCAGGGGCATTCTACATCCAAGCTACATCCCCAGCCCTATTTTTAATTCTTTATTTTGAAACAGGGTCACACTAGGTGGGAGGGCCTCACTAAATAGCTGAGGCTGGCTGCGAACCTGCAATCCTCCTGTCTCAGCCTCCCAAGTACAGGGATTACAGGCATGTACCACCACGCCCAGCTTGAAGTTCCTTTTTTTATATACATACACCCTGTTGTTCTAGCACCATTTGTTGAAAAAAAAAATGCTGCACTCTCTTTCCATTGAATTGACTTTTCTATTTTTGGACTCTGTTCTGTTGATCTGTTTGTCTGCCTTGATGCCAGTACCACACAGTCTTCATTACTATAGCTTTAAGTAGTTTAAGTCCTCCAAGTATATCCTTTTTAAAGGTTAGTTTGGATATTGTGCTTTTGGTGTTGTCTGTAAAAAAGTCTGCCATGGAGACCAGAGGATCTGGCTTCGCGGCCAGCCTCAGCGCGCTCTCTCTCTCTCTCACTACCTATTGAGGCCCTCCGCAACTTCGTGAGACCCGGTTTCAAAATAAAGTATAAAAAAATAGGGCCAGGGGTGTAGCACGGAGGTAGACGCCCCTGGGTTCAATCCCCGGTACCGCAAAAAAAAAAAAAGTCTGCCATATCTTAAGATTGTCTAGATTCTTTTGCTATGTTATCTTCTAGAATTGTTCATTTAGAACTGTGATTTATTTTGAATTCTTGTGAAGAGTGTAGAGTGTATCTAGATTCATTTTTGTGAATGTTGATGTTTGGTTGTTTTGGCACTATTTGTTGAAAAGACTATCTTTGTGTGTGTGTGTGTGTGTGTGTGTGTGTGTGTGTGTGTGTGTGATACTGGGAATTGAACCCAGAGGCATTCTACCTCTGAGCTACATCCCTATACCAATTTTATTTCTTATTTGTAAACAGGGTCTCACTAGGTTGCTGAGATCCTCACTAAATTGCTGAGGCTGTCCTTGAACCTGCGACCCTCCAGTCTTAGCCTCCCAAGTACTAGGATTACAAGCGTGTGCCACCACACCGGCTGAAAAGACTGTCTTTTATATTGTCTTCAAGTCAGGTGGTATCAGTTTTCCAACCTGTTCTTCTTTAATATTGGCTCCTCTTGGTCTTCTGCCTCTCCGGCTGAAAAGACTGTCTTTTATATTGTCTTCAAGTCAGGTGGTATCAGTTTTCCAACCTGTTCTTCTTTAATATTGGCTCTTCTTGGTCTTCTGCCTCTCCATATAAAGTTTAGAATTATTTTCTTGATGTCCACAAAATAACTTGCTGGAGTTTTGACTTGTTGATTGCATTGAATCTGTAGATCAAGTTGGGAAGAACTGACACTGTGACAATATCGACTCTTTCTGTTATTATGGAATATATTTTCATTTATTTTGTTCTTTGACATTTCTTCATCAGTTTTTTAGTATTCCTCATATAAATTTTATATATATTCTGTTAGATTATATACACTAAGCATTTCACTTTGGGGGACCTAATTTAATGGAAAAATGTTTTTAATAACAAATTCCACTTTTTCCTTGGAGTATAGAAAAGTGATTGACCTGTGTGTGTATGTGTGTGTATGTGTGTGTGTTTGGTACTGGGGATTGAACTCAGGAGTGTTCTACCTCTGAGCTATATCCTCAGACCCTTTTATTTTTTATTTTGAGAGATGGTCTCTCTAAATTGCTGAGGCTGGCCTCAAACTTGGAATCCTTCTGTCTAAGCCTCCCAAGAACTGGGATTACAGATGTGCGCCATTGTGCCTGGCTTGACTTTTGTATATTAACCTTGCTATCATTGTTTATTAGTTCCAGAGATTTTGTTGATGTTGATTAAGATTCTCTACATAGATGATCACAATGTCTTTGAATGAACACAGGTTTACTTTTTCCTTCCCAGTATGTACGCATTTTCTTTTCTTGACATACTAAGTTAACTAGGACTTGTGCTTCTTTGTTGAAAAGCAGTGGAGAGCAGGAACATCCTTGCCTTGTTCCTGATCTTAATGAGGAAACCCGAGTTTCTCACTACCAAGTTCAATATTAGATGTGGATATTTTGTAGATGTTCATTATCAAGTTGAGGAAGTCCCCCTCTGTTCCTAGTTTGCTGAGAGTTTTTATCATGGATGGTTGTTAGATATGTCAGGTGCTTTTCTGCATGTATTGTTATAATCGTGAGTTTTTCTTCTTAAGCCTGTCGATGTGGTGGATTATATTAGTTTACTTTCTAGTGTCTGGGATATATACCCCTTGGTTAGGAGGCATAATTCTTTTCATACACTGTTGGACTTGATTTTCTAATTTTTGTTGAGATTTTTCATCTGCTTTCATGAGAAATTTTGGTCTGTAGTTTTCTGTTCATGTAATATCTTTAGTTTTGGTATTAAAAGAATGCTGGCTTCAGAATGAGTTAGAAAGTATTCCGCATGCTCCTATCTTCTGGAAGGCCTTAGAGAGAACTGGTATGATTTCTTTTTTAAATTTTAGGTTAAATTCACCTGTAAACACATCTGAGCCTGGTGCTTTCTGTTTTGGAAGGTGAATAATTATTGGTTCAGGTTTTTTTTTTTTTTTTGCGGTATCGGGGATTGATCCCAGGAGCATTTTACCTCTGAGCTACACCCCAGGCCCTATTTTTTATTCTTTATTTTTGAAACAGGGTCTCACTAAGTTGCAAAGGGCCTCACTAAGTATTGAGGCTGGCTGTGAACCCGGATCCTCCGTCTCAGCCTCCCAAGTACTGGGATTATAAGCATGCACCACCACGCCCGGCTTAGTTCAGTTTTTAAAATAGTTATGGGCCTGACATTGTTTTTCTTTTTGGTTGATTTGCTTAGAATTTTGAAAGCTGATGATTTAATATTAGATTATGTTGTCTTTTATTTCTCTTTTAAAATACTTTCATAGTATTTTATGTTATCTTAAATTTTATCTGTATATGTCTTTATGAGATATTAATAAAAATGCAACTGTTTTCTTCCAGCCTAGTGTGTTAATTGTAACCTACAAGGAACCTGCAAAATCATCTACTCAGTTTGGATCCTACCAACAAACTGAATGGAGGCCAGACAGTACCATGATAGCTGTATCAGTAAGTAGATTTTTCAACTTTAATAATGTTTTCTTATTAAACCATTTCATTGCATTTAAATTTGATTCTTTTAGAAGACTTCCTTTCAATATTTCACACACGTAAGAATTTCTCTTCTTGTGATAGGAATTACTATATCCTATTTTTCCCTTAATATACCTTCTTTGTTGACTTTACTATACTTCCTGCCATCCCTGAATATAGTATCTGTATCCTTTTCTGTGTGATCATCTCACTTTCCTGTTTTGGCCTTGAAGTCTAATCCAGTTTTTTGAAGTTTTTAATTATATTCATATGGTATAAGTTTTGTCCTCCATTTTGAAGGATATCCCACAAAATAATAAAGTTTATGCTGATATACTAAATTCTCATATCTATTTGAATCTGTTTCTGTATTTCTCTTCTTTCTATTAGATGTGCCTAGAAACCCGCTTGTTTTACCTTTCCAACTTATATTTTATCACTGTCATCTTTAGGGATATCATTATCAACTAATTTAAGATAACAGTAATACATATGGTTAACATTTACTGAGCATTCTTATTTAAGTATTATTATAATCAGATCATCTCATTTAATCTTTAGATCCATGTTGTGGCTTTCTTTTCCTTTATTTTATTTTTTTGTGTGTGTGTGGGATAGAACCCAGGGGTATTCAACCTCTGAGATACACCCCTAGCCCTATTTTATTTTGAAACAGGTTCTCACTAAATTGCTGGGGGCCTTGCTAAATTGCTGAGGCTGGCCTCAAACCTGCGATTCTCCCATCTCAGCCTCCCAAGTACTGGGATTACAGGCATGTGCCACCATGCCCAGTTAGATCAATGTTTTGAACTAAATATTATTGTCCTTCATACTAGATGAATAAATTGAGGCTCTGAAAAATTAAGTCTTATCTAAGTTAAGTTAAACAGGTATACTGGAGAAATAAGATATAAACTTAGGAACTCAGATTTTATTTAATGTACTCTAAACCACTAGACTAACATCTGCTTTCAGTCTCATTTCATCCATGCTATGTTATGCTGACTAGGTTAATCATCTGCAGATGCTCCAAATGGTCAAAAATATCAAGTAGTTCTTCACTTCCTATAGCAGAGTTGGCAGACTGACAACCACATTACCAGTCTACCTTGCTGTCTGATTGTGTATAGCCCATGAACTAAGAATCATTTTTACATATTTAAATGGTTAAAACAAATCAAAGCAGAATATTTTGTTGCACTTAAAAATTATGATATTTAGCTGGGCGTGGTGGCACACGCTTGTAATCCCAGTACTTGGGAGGCGGAGACCGGAGGATCCAGGTTCACAGCCAGCCTCAGCTACTTAGTGAGGCCCTCTGCAACTTCGTGAGACCTGGTTTCAAAATAAAGGATAAAAAATAGGGCCGGGGGTGTAGCTCGGAGGTAAAACGCCCCTGGGTTCAATCCCTGGTACCGCAAAAAAAAAAAAAAAAATTATGATATTTAAATTTCAGTGTCCATAAATAAAGTTTTCTTGGAGTCCAAAAATGCTCATATATTTATGTATTGTTTATGGCTTCTTCAAGCTATGGCAGCAGCTAGAGTTAGTAGTGCTGACAGCAATCACATGTGGTGCTCTTGATGCTTTACTCTTCTGTTCAGTGTACTATAAGTTATAGTAATATAGTTATAATTTATAACTATTTATATATATATATATATATATATTTGGTATAACGTAGTTTATCAAGTGCAACACCTAATGTGACATTTTATATTAGCTGGAATTACAGGCATGTACCACTGTGTCCACTAGTTGCATTTTATTTATTTTTCCTTCTTGACTCTTAGAAATCAGTAGACATATTTTGGTATAAAAGCTCAGATTCATAAGTGCAGTAAATAAGTTATGATTGCCAATTTTAAGAATAATATTCTAACTACTCATACAGTTTCATTCTGAAATGGGGAACATTCCCAAACTAAAGTTTCTTAATGTTTAAGTTATTAATAACTTTACATGTAATACTCTCTTTCTGCACCATTTATTTCTTTTAGGTCTCTAGTAATATATGAGTACATTTATTACATTTTATATATATGTAATGAAAAGTAATAGATTGTGAGGAAATTTTAATACAGTTATGTGCAAAATGATGTACTTTAATTTGAATTAAAATTAATTTTTTCCACAGTTTACTTTCTGGCTTTGTAAAATTGGTAACTTGAAGGTTCAATTAAAGAAGTATAAATGCCGGGTGTGGTGGCGCACGCTTGTAATCCCAGTACTTTGGGAGGCGGAGACCGGAG
>PVJS01057212.1:0-12143 GCA_004027185.1 Glis glis | reverse complement strand
CCTAATCTGTGGGAGCTAGATAGAATGGGACTTAGAAGGGACTTAGAAGGGAAGAAGAAGAAATCTTTAGATGGACAAAGAAGGTTACCTAACTGAGGGAGTTGGAAGGGGGGTGGAGGGAAACACACTATAGCACATGATGTACATACACAAACCTATAAGACTCAATCACTATCCGGAGCATGAAGGGGAGGGAAGGGGGAGGGAATAGGGTGGGATTGGAGGGAGGGCTAAATGTGCAATGTGTGCATGTATGATGTTCATACCCTGACATATATCAAAATGTATAATTACAATGCACCAATAAATGAACATAAAAAATAAAATATAAAAAGTATTGAAACAAAAAAAGAATATACAGATGTTTAATTCTCTTAAACGTAGACAAAAATTCATGATATGAATATACCATAACTACTTAGGTATTTCCTAGCTGATCAGTGATGGAATCATTTCCATTCTTTCTCCAGTTAGATAAGTGCTGCAATAAAATTTCTGGCATCTACACCAGTGACTATTTCTGTTCTGTGGAGGCCTATAAATGGCATTGTTGGATTGAGGGGTATGCATGTTTACTGGGTATTGCAGAATTGCCTTCTGAAAAAGGATACATACATTTACATACCTGTTAATAGTGTGCAATCGTGGCCAGTCTCCCACACCCTGGCCAACAAGGTTCAAATGAAGCTCTTCGGTTTTTGCAAATCTGATGCACTAAAAACTTCTTATATGGATTTCCCTTAGCATTTCCATAAGGATGCACTTTCTATTTATAATTCTTTATATGTTTTCCTTTGTAAATGTCCTCCTTATGTTTTTTTGTGTGTGCTTCTGGATGACTTGTTCTCTGCCTTACTGATATAAAGAGTTCTTTATGTGTTGATATCCATTTGTGCCTACAAATGGCAGAGAAATTCAAAAAACGTTTTATATTATCCGTCTTTTGATTAGTGGCATTTAGATCTCTTAAAGATTAGGAAAAATTCTCCTACATTTTAATCAATGACTTCTTAGTTTAAAAACTATACTTGGTTTTTTTTTTTCTTTTGCTTTTTGTTCTGGGTTTTTACAGTGCTGGGGATTGAACCCAGGGCCTTGTGCATGTTAGGCAAGCACTCTACCACTGAGCTACTACATTCCCAGCCCTAAAACTGTATTTGTGTCTATATATAGTCCCAATATGTATACTAACCAATCCATTCCTTCACTATATATCTGAACCATCATCTTTATCAAAACCATGTGTCACTTTAGAGTTTCTCTCTATAGTTCATTGATTTATTTGTTTCCTTCTATGTATTGTCACATTATTTCAATCACAATAGTTTTACTGTATTTTGATTTGAGGACACAGGCCCTCTTTTTATTTTCCTTTCTTAAAATTTACTTGGCAATTATCACATTTTTTCTTCAGATGAATTTTAGATTCTGCTTGCCAAGTTTGAGAGATGATCTTATTGGCAATTTAACATGGATTTATAGATTAATAAGAATTCACATATACAGTATCATCTTTCCATCCATGAATGTGGTATGTCTCTTCACTTATTCAGGTCTTATTTTATGTCCTTCCATAAATTGTTATATTTTATTTCTATAGGTCTTGCCCAGGTCTTATCATGTTTATTTCTGCATGTTTAGATTTTCCTCAGATTGTTTATTGTAAAAAAAGTGATCATCTTCAGTATATTCATTTTATCTTTGACATCTTTTTACACACTTATTAATAAGAACAGCATTATACTTAATTCTTTGGAGTTTTCTGTGCAGTCATTTTCAACTACTAGTAATGAGTTTTGTGTATTTCTTGTCAATAATCAGATCTGATATTTTCTTACTTCTTTTTAAAAAATTCACATTTTGTATTAGATAAGACTTACAGGACAGAGTGTATTGCTGATAGATTTATTACAAATGCTTTCAATATTTTGTGATTAAACAAATGTATGATGTAGACCATTTACCCTTTTATAAAATAGGAAGGAATGTTGGGTTTTCTCAAGTGCTTTGAAGGTATTGTTAATATATTATGGTTATTCTCTTGTAATATATGCTGAATTATCTGTATTTCCTATTATTGAATGAATCCTGAATTATTGGGGTAAGCTACAGTTGTTGTTTGATAAATTATTATGTCGATATACTGTGAGTTTCATTTCACTAATATTTTATTTAGTATATTTACATCAATGTGTATTAATGAGATTATCTAATAGCTTCTATAGGAAGTACTTATAGCAGTAGTGATAGTAGTAATTATTATAATCCACCTCTCCCCCATCTTCTGTTCCTTCCTGTTCTTCTTCTACTTCCTTATCCTCTTCCTCTTTCTCCTCTTCTTCCTCTTCCTTTTCCTTTTTTTCTCTTCCTATGATTTTCTCCTCTTCCTCTTTTTCTTCCTCCTCCTCCTACCTCCTCTCTTCCTTTCCTCTTCTTATTCTTATTTTCTTCTATACTATGCCTAGAAGTACTGTACTAGTCTCAGAGCATGGAATGAGAAGTTTCCTACTTTTTCTGTGCTCTGAGACAGTTTATGAACAATCTCCTTTAAAGGTCTAGTAAACTATGATCATAAAACCAACAGGGCTTCTAAAAATGTAACTGTTATCTTCTAAATTTCTTCTATGGTTATTACTTTATTCATGTATTTTACTTTTCATCGAGTTACATCTGATAACTGGTTCATTTCTTTTCAGTCCTTTTCACTTTCTTGTCATTACATTTGAGGTTAGAAAGATTAATTTGATTACATCCTAGAATTTTTGTTTATTTCGATGTTTGTTTTTGTCTTTTAATTTGAACATGTGGTTATAAGATTTATTTTCTTTTTTTGGAAACTTATCAAGACTTTTTTTTCTGTATGTAATCTAATACATGTAACATTTTTTCAATGTTGCATTGGGTGTTTGTAAAGAATCCATATTTGTCTTGGATACTGATAGTATATTCTTATTTTTGAAAATTTAAAATTTACTTTTCCTAAAAATGTCTGAGAGAGATGTGGAAACATTTCTCATGATGAATTTGTTAGTTTTGTATTATATCATCCCGGCTTTCGTATTATGTGTTTTCAAGCTTTGCTATTGGGTGCATAGAAGTTCATGACTGTAACTGTTCCTTGCAGGTTTTTGATAGATTGTACCCCATTTTGACATAAAAAACCCTTTACCTATTTAATTTTTATGGCTTTGGACTATATTTTATTGGATACTAATGTTAATGTTGCAAAACTGCCTTTTTCATTTCTTTATTTTCTACCTTCATTTTTTTTTTTTTTTGCGGTACCGGGGATTGAACCCAGGGGCGTTCTACCTCCACACTACGCCCCCGGCCCTATTTTTTATGCTTTATTTTGAAACCGGGTCTCACGAAGTTGCGGAGGGCCTCACTAAGTAGAGAGAGAGAGACAGGGAGAGAGAGAGAGAGAGAGCTGAGGCTGGCCGCGAACCGGGATCCTCCGGTCTCCACCTCCCAAAGTACTGTGATTACAAGCGTGCGCCACCACGCCCGGCTATTTTCTACCTTCATATGTAAGCTGGTTCTCACATGAAGAGTATAACACTGGAGGATTGGGGACATATGTTCAAGTTTACCCAATATCTAAAATTCCCTTTCTTTTATACATAATTTTAGCCCATTAAAATTTATTAAGTTACTGCCTTGCTTGGCTTTATTCCCACTATCTTGTTTTATACTCTTATATTGTCTGTTTACCATGGTATCCTTATTCTTTTTTACCTTTTATTATATGGGTTAAATTTTCCTTGTTCCATTTTTTTCTTTTTTGATTTGCAAAGTATGTATGTGGGTCTATTCATATAATGGGCACACGTAATTTCTAACACATGCATTTATACTTGTGTGTGTGTAATTGTATACATTCAGCATCAATATGCCCCCCTTGAACAAGAGAAAGATCCTTGTGTGTGTGTGTGTGTGTGTGTGTGTGTGTGTGTGTGTGTGGTGCCAGGGATGAGAAAACCATTATTAGGCTTTTACTTTTACGTCATCTGTCTCTCCACTTCAATCCTACCTCCTTTCCTTTCCTTTCATGTGACAATGATCTGTGATTTTAATTACAGACTTTTAAAAATAATTATGCACTACCCATTATTTAGACTTATATATAAATTTTAACTGACATTTGGTTCAGTCAATGTTTAAATTTTTTTTGTTTCTTCTAGTATATACTATCCTTAATGATTTCAGAGAGAACCTGATTACTTTTGCATTTGAAAAATGTGTTACCATATACTTGATGCTCTGTATAGGATTCTAGGTTTAAAATACTTCCCTCGGCCCTTCGAAAATATTACTTGACTATTTTGAAGTACCCAGTGTTGTCAATGAGAAGTCTGATAACAATCCAATTCTTGTTCATTTGTGGGTAAGCTATTTCTTTTAACATTTTTTCCTTCTTTCTTTGGAGTTTAGAACTTTCTTTTAGATGTGACAGTGCATGAATATAATTTTTTCAGAAACTTTCCAAGTACCTGGAGAATTCTTTCAAATTTAACCCTTTTAATTTTTTCAGTCTAAAGATACTTTATTTTCTCTCCCCCCTCCCCTTCCCTCTCCTTTTCCTCTTCCTCCTCTTTGTTTCTAGACTTAGACTACATGGCTATTAGACATCCTGGATTATACCTTCATGACTTTTAATTTTCTCCTTTACTTTACATTTTATTCTTTTTGTGCTATTTCCAACATTATCTCCCATATCAAAAATATGGCTTGGATCATGTCTATTCAGGTTTTCAGATTTTCAATTGAATTTAAAAAAAATGTATCTGAAATTTGAATCTCCAATCCCTCCCTCCCTCCCTCTCTCTTTCTTTTTCTTTATTTTTTTCTTCCCCCCTCTTTGCTGTTTCCAAGCAGTCATTTCTCTCTTAATGGATGCAATATTCCTTTATTCTTTGTGAAAATACTAGTTAGAATTTTTAATTAAATTGTTTTGATCCTCTGAATTCCTTTTGTTTCTTTGAGGTTCATCTTTCCTCTGTGTGTGTGTGTGTGTGTGTGTGTGTGTGTGTGTGTGTGTGTGTGTTTGGCTTTTCTTGTGTGTCTAGTGAGCTTTTTCTCTTCTCCTTTGTCGTTTATGTTGATGAAGGGAAGGTGAGTGAGTGTGGGTGGCTGGCAGAAGCTCGGGCTGTGGTTTTGTAGGTGCACTACCTCACTAGGCTCTGCATGCCACAGGAGGATGCTGCCAGCTTCCAGGACTGTCGGATTCACTTCAGGATGTGCTGCAAGGGGCAGGCAGGCAGAAAAGCAGGCCGGCTGCTTTCTTCACCACCCTACTTCAACCTCTTGGTGTGAGAGCAGTCTTTCCCGCTGGCCCTGGGACACTTGGATTCTCACCTTCTTTGAAGACTACCTTCCATCTTCTACCCTACCCAGTCTATTGGAAATGACTCTGGGCTCTTTCTAGTGTCTCTTCAGGCTCCTATCCTCCCTTATTGTAGGACATTTTTCAGGTCACATGAACGACCCTTCAAGCGCCATATTTGGTACTTGGCTTTGGGTAGGAGACTCTGTACTACAATTGTACTTTTCACTCCAAGTTCCTCTAGATCGGTTCATGTCTTTCCATTTCTTCCCCGAGTGCACTAGAGGCTGTGTTTTGGGTCTACTTCTATCAATCTGATTCCATCTATTTCCCTCTATCCAGTAATACCTCAAAATTTGTGACATGCTAATGACCACCTTTCTTGTTTTCCAATGCAATTAGGGAATAATCCTGTATAAAAAAAACAACAGCAAACAAACAAACTTTTTTATGCTATTTCCAGAGACTGGGGTGAGAGAGGAGGGTGGATGTGCTCAGTTTCCTACATTGATACAATCCACTGCAGGTTTTATTTAAATTTTGACTCTTTGAGGTTTAATATTTAGAGGAGTTTTCTAGGTTTAATATTTAGAGGAGTTTCTAACATACCACTAAAGAAGTAATAATATTTTCTTATTTCCAATATTTATAGTTTTATTTAATTTTCTTTGCTAATTGCATTGGCTAGAACTGTCACAACAATGTTTTAAATTGTGATGATGGAACTCTTTACATCTTCAGTTTGTTTTTAATTTTGATGAAAATGTCCCTAGTGTTTTACCATAAGGCATGTTTTGGGGTGGTTTTAAGATAGATATTTTAATTATCTTAGTTTTGTATTACCAAGCGTTTTTTTTTTTGAAAGATCAGAAATGAATATCCAATGTTGTTAGGCTTTTTGACATCCGTTAAGATGATCATGTGGATTTTGTTCACTGGCCAATTAGAATAGACTTCTGAATATAGTGTCATCATTTCTAACATCTGTGGAGCACACCTGGGCAAAGGTTTCCTTCTAAAATGAAGGTGTCACCCCTGACCTGCTCATTGCATAGTTTGTTCTTTCCCTGGAGAAGGCAGCCCTTCTCCAGACCTTCCCAGGTGAAGCACTTTCATATATCCCTGCGGTGCTATGGGTAGAGCACGGATGAGAGGAAATTAACTCACTACCCTTCATTCCATTGAGTCTAAGAGGCAGACACTTAGTAAACAATGGGTGAATTTAATGGCACCATTTAATTCTCTCGGGTTTGTTGCAAAAAAATCCAAATGTTCCAGGAGAAAAAAAACACTTTAAGCGTGTGTCCACTTCTTCATGCAAGAGCATCTTTATTCATTCACTTCGATTACATTTTTGGAACATCTACATATATACCAGGAATTGTGTTTGGGGATTTGCAAAGACAGGACAGAGATCTGGACACAGTGACTTGCGCCTGTAATCCCAGCACTCAGGAAGCCAATGGTGGAAGGATTCCTTGAGCCCAGGAGTTTGAGTTCAGCATGGGCAATGTAGTGAGACTCTGTCTTGGCAGGGGGGTCAGAGGTAGCTCCTTTGAAGGTAGGGAGGGTGGGTGCAGTTGGAAAGATTTTCTTGACAGTGGACCAACTCAGAAGATAACTATTTCTTTGATACAACCATCACTAAAGCCTGGGAATCACGTTTTAATCAAAATGATAACAATTAAAATACTTTCATCATTATAATGGTTATTTTAAGGTCTTATTTATTTAATTCCAGTCCAAACTAGCTATCTTGCCAGTTCTCAAAAAATTATTTAAAGGTCAAAAGTGTTGAAAATTGGTACCTGCTGAACGAGGGTGGTTTTCTTTCATTTTAGTTTTCAAAAATAATGTTATGTTTTTATGATTAGTGAAATGGTGCATGGTCATGAAATAATTTCAAAACTACACAATAGTATTCAGAAGAAGTTTAATCCCACAATTCAGAAATAATATTTTGTTATGTTTTCTTTCATGTGTATATATTTACATACAGTGTAAACACACACACACACACACACACACACACACATATACACACACACAATTTCCTAGTTCTTTCAGAAGTAGAATAAAATTGTAGTCAGAGTTTTAGGTTTCACTTGAAATTATATTATGAGCATTTTCCTATTCTCCAAAATGCCTTTTTAAAGCTTGATTTTTAATGCACAATATGCCATAGCGGCATTAATAGAACCATTACCCCACTTTGGACATTTTGAGCATCTATGTCTTTTTGTTACTATAAATGGCATTTCCGTCAGCTTTGTCTTCATCTCTGATAGCATTGTAGGTTTGTTCTAGGGGTGGAAAGCTGAGTCATAGCTTATACATATGTTTGAGACTTTCGATACATAATGCCAAACTGCTTTCACAAAATTTGTACCGATTTCTACTCCTCTCGACACTATCTAAGAAGGTCCTTTATCTTATGTTACCAGCAGCAGATGTTGTCATTACAAACATGCACACATAGGTACACATACACACATATGTGTGTGGGGGGTAATTTTACAGGTGATAAATGTTTCTGCCGTTTCAAATCAGATTCCATCCAAGATAGGAAATTTGGGCGCGAACAAGATGAGCTCTGAGTATGTAAATGGGCCAAGAGTGTGAGGAACCTGGAGGCGGAGGGCAGGGGCCTCCTGGAGGACTGGAGGGTTGGCCTGGGTCCGAGAAGAGGCAGGGAGCTCAGTTTCCTGATGTGCGCACATCTGGGGAGACTTTGGCTTGAGGCTCCTCTTCACCACAGCTCATCCCATCTAGGCAGTTCTCCCAACCTGTCCTCTGCTCTGTGGTGTCCTCGCCAGGCACGGAGAAGCCATCAGCGGCCTGGAGAGCCCAGTGAAGAGGAAAGACAGCCGAGCAGAGAGGGGCCCAAGCTCTCACCCGGGTGCTCCTTCCCGGGGCTGGAGGAGGGGCCAGCCTGTGATGGCCTGCTCTGAGATGAGTCATGGCCTGGTGCTTGTAGCTGCAGAGGGCAGGCTGGGGACTTGGGCACCCTGGGTGCTGGGCATCTGTGGGCCCAGGCTGCATGAGACACTCCCAGGGATGTCACAGAGAGCTGCCGTGCATGGCTGAGAGCAGAATCTGACTTAATGCATTTAACAAGTTAATGTTTGTGCTCACGGGCCCTGTGCACATTTAAGAATTAATTAAATCCTTTAAGGAAGTCATTTATGTTTGAAACCAAAGAAGATACTCAAGGGCCAAAGCACCCCCAAAGAAGACGGTCCAATCAGAGCTCTTATGCCTTGGAAGGTCCCACAAGACTAACTTTCTTACACTCTGATCTACAGCGCAGTGTGTACAGATACCTTTAACCCATTCTTTTTAGAAAGCTCCTGGGGAGGCATATTAAACTCAAGTTATTTTCAATTTCATCTAAGGTGTGTCTCTATCCAATGCAGTTTCTTCAAAGTCTGCAATGTGGGATTCAAAATCTCTTAGCATCATCAAAGTCTTAGAAAAATATATTACTAGGAAGTGGAGCTGCTACTTGTGTGTTAATTACAACAAGCCCGGCTGCCGCGCAGATAATCTCCGGCGTCAGAGGCATCGGCTCAGGCAATATCAGGAAAAACAAAATCGTTTTTTTTTAAAAAAAATCCTAAATTCTCTTTTTTCACTCTTTGAGGAAAACATGTGGTTCATTGTGAAGCTAAATCCCATGTATTTAGTTGTTCTTATAAAGATTTCACTGATATTTGAAATATTCCTCTCTTGAAAGACAAAAGCAAGGTAGGTTTTTCAGGATCCAAGTTCAGAACTTCTGGGGCTATTTTCAGAGTCTTTATCTTCGGGAGGAAAAGGCATGAATAACCCATCTGGGCCATGTTCTTGAAGTGCCAAGTTCATGATCCCACCAAAGACCACCAGGAGCCGATTCTGATGCAAAACACACGAGGGTCCTTTATTCAAGCTCGAGCTTGGGCTCCTAACGTGCACCAACACAGTGGTCACAGAGAGAAGCCCCTTGCTCTCCGAGAACAAAGCTTTTATCCCTTAAGGAGGCAGCCCACCCCACCTTTACATTGATAGGTTAGTTTAAAACATAAGCTTGTTGGTTTATGTTCCCTGGTTGGTTTAATTTTCGCACCTTAGGTAGGGGTCATCGTTAGGGAAGTATTAACCCTATATGGTGACATTTAAGCTGATTGGTCGGGCCCGCAGTACCTTTCTCAGGAATGTCCAGGATGGGTGGGGGGCCTGCTGACTCTGGTCAGAGTGGCCTCGCCCGATTATCTGCGAATTCCAGACCCAGGTGTGCTTGACACCGATTGGCTGTTTCTAGGGGTTGCTAGGGACAAGATCAGATTAGCACACTTAATGGTTTCTACAGGGTATGGGGCAACAGGCTATAGAAACTTAACTTCTAGAAAAACAGATACTTAGGCCTATTCTACTTAAAGCTTTAACTAAAGCCTGTCATGGCTTCACTTTGGTTCTTCATTCTGAGTGCGACTGGACTTGACCATGCTTGAGTTGAACGCGTGCCTTGTCCTTGTTGGTTTTTGGTGGGTCTTCCTGTTTGCCTTCACTTACAGGCTAAAGTTGGCATCGTGTGATTCTGCTTTCCAATGAACTTTAAGGGGAGCTGGGCTCTGTCAACACCTGTGTTTCTGGGAAGTCTGCAACTTGATGACAAGGTCCTCAGGGCGAGAGAGGCCCACAGCTCAGCCTAGCCTTGGGGGCTCCTGGAAAATGGAGCAGGCCCCTGACCATGATCTAGGGTCCCCATGGGCTTTGGAAGTAACAAAGGTCAGGGACAGGGATATGGAGGACCCAGGAGGCAGGGAAGGGAGGAGTCAGTCTATTTTTCCAATTAATTTTTTTTTCAATGCAGAGGAAAGGTCAATCGATTCTCATTTATTTAAATCTTTTTAAGGGGATCTTAATCTACTTGTGGTCCTTTAACCTTACTGGCTAAAGGAGGAGCCAGGTAAAAGATATGACCAGGGAGAAAGCAGTCATTAGTCGTGTCTAAGGTGACTTCAGAAGACACCCCCCCACACACACATACCTAAAATAACAGGAGTCCCAGAGTGAGACACTTCTCCTCTGTCATGAGACCCCCCTTTCCCCACTCTGACCCTGAACTCTCAGCAAGGCGCCCTTTCCGGCCCCTAGTGTGACTTAAACACCCTACTTCTTCCAGCCTCCCTCTGTAAAAGCAACTGCAGGCCTCAGGCCAGTACCGGCTGCAGGCAGCACTGTTCATCCAGAATTTAATAACATTGTTCTCATTTTATTTATTTTTATAATTACCTTTAATTTAGAGCAAGTGATACAAATTTCCATTTAGGGTAATGATATAGTTTCCCTTTAAATGCATTAAAGTAAAAAATAGTGAATTAATTAAAAAAATATTAGCAGGGGTACAAAAACATGGCAAAAATGTGCAGGTGCTTTATCGAAGCCCGACTCCACAGCAGAAGGCATCCGGGAAGTGGTATGGAAGCCTGCGACTGGCAGCACGGCTCTGGAAGGTCCGTGTGGACTATTTTTTATTTATTTATTTTCTGGAATAGGCGAGGGGACCCCGAGCTACTGGAGAGTTTAGGATTTCAGGAAGCTGAAGACAGGAGACATTCCAGAGTTTAAAATGGACTCAAGCCTCAAAAATGTGCACCAGAATGTTCCCCCAGCAGAGTAGCCCTCTCCTCAGGTAGCTGTCATTTTCCCAGGAAGGACAAAATCTGTCTTGCAAATCTCATTGCCCTACTGCCCCAGAAAAAGTTTACTACACGTTAAGAAATGCTATAATGGATGCTGATTTTTTTCCTTCACCCTTTTCTGAATTCTGCCACCAGTCATTCATCCTTCTTACTTCCCTTACTCCTTCCATTGACCCATCATCCACACACCCATCCACTTACCCATCCATCTGTCCATCCATCCATCCATCCATCCATACATCCATTTATCCATCCATCCATCCATCCATCCATCCATCCATCCATCCATCCATCCATTTATCCATCCATCCATCCATCCATCCATCCATCCATCCATCCATCCATCCACTTATCCATCCATCCATCCATCCATCCATCCATCCATCCATCCACTTATCCATCCATCCATCCATCCATCCATCTTTTTAGGCATTCTCCTCTCTATCCATTCAGTAAATATTTATTATGAGTAGTATGCATATTTTACAATAAAAAAGTTAAACAAAAATATCTGCTGGGCGCTTCCCAAATTCAGGTGCTGGTCATGGAAATCGCGGTAACAGAGGGAGGCACAGTCAGCACCATCACGGCGTTTATGGCTAGTGGGGGAGTCAGAAATTGAACAAGTGGCTATTCTGTGCCAGGTTAAATGAATGAGCAAGTGTACAAGTGCGTTAGTGAATCCATCCTCTCTCACTGCTGGGCATTGGGACTTGTGGGGACCAGGGATGCCAGGATGAACAAGCAGTTTTGTAGGTCAGAGGTTGCACATGCTGGTCCCTGGCCAGCTGGGTTTCTGCAATGAGATGACAGGCTCCATGCTGCCTACTTAATCTGTCTCTAGCCACAGAGAGCCTGCCCGGCCTTTGCAAAGGGCACACCAGGGCAGGGCTCCCTCCTGGGAGCTCCCGCAGGAGCAAGATTGGCAACAGTGACGCCAGGCGTGGTGGCACACGCTTGTAATCCCAGTACTTGGGAGGCAGAGACCGGAGGATCCGGGTTCGCGGCCAGCCTCAGCTCTCTGTCTCTGTCTCTGTCTCTCTCTCTCTCCCTGTCTCTCTCTCTTTCTCTACTTAGTGAGGCCCTCCGCTACCTTGTGAGACCCGGTTTCAAAATAAAGTATAAAAAATAGG
>PVJS01057211.1:0-12120 GCA_004027185.1 Glis glis | reverse complement strand
AAGATGCGGAGGGCCTCACTAAGGAGAGAGAGAGAGAGAGAGAGAGAGAGAGAGAGAGAGAGAGACAGGGAGAGAGAGAGAGAGAGAGAGCTGAGGCTGGCTGCGAACCCGGATCCTCCGGTCTCCGCCTCCCAAACTACTGGGATTACAAGCATGCGCCACCACGCCCAGCTGCTTCCTTGTTATTGTAGAAATTTTCCAACATACAATTATATATTACTTTGCCAATGAAGGATGTTTTATAGATGCAGCTGACTTAGGCAGATTCATAAACTCAGGGAAAAGAGCCAGGATTGAAGGAGCAGTTGAAAATGTGTAAGAGAAAAGTGATACTTAATGGAACAAAGTTTTCAAGAAGCAGACAAGTGATGGAGTGTAGTATAGGTGGTAACCCTGGTTCCAGATAAGAAAGACACTATCTATTGAGTCCAGAGGAAAAAACAGTAAGAATTAATACCTCTCAAGATTCTGGTTTAAATTCCAGTTTCTAGAAGCTTACTGTGCTAACTTCCTCCAGTTTCCCTCTGCCACTATAACCCATATCCCTTTAGACTACCAGAGTTACCTCCTTGAAGTCATTCACTAATTTTTGAAATGTCTATTCCACCCAAGCATTTCATGAGTTCAATGATTTTACTGAAGAGTTAGTGTCGGCAGAGAATATACCTATTACAGAGAACAACCAACCTCCATCCATCACCTCACAGGCAGCCTCTGTTATCTTTCAATAGGAACAGAAAAACTTTCCTCTGGAGCTGCAAATAGAATTTCCTTCCTAAGAAGAATTGTAGAGGGGGGATGATCTTCATCACTTTAAGTAGAGATTAAGTTTTTGGTGTCTATTCAGGAAAATGAACAAATTCATACCTAGCAACAATTTCTCTGTGAAATAAGAGGAGAATTCATTTGGAAGCAATTCATTAGGCTGGAATTGGGTAGGAGGGAAGCTTTAGGAGTGTGCCAAGGTTTTGGTATATTGCTGAAGCCTTCCTTTTTAACTTTACTTAAACTGATGTCTTACCTTATAATTAAAATAACAAAATTATCTACTATACACATACATACCTAGGAAATGAGAACAGAAGTGAGTATTAGGAGATGTTAGACTGCTTAAATAAGCAGGATTTCCAACTGTTCCCTTTTGTGTTGACTGTGGAAAGATAAGTTCAGGAAATGGTGCCAGGGAACTTTTCTCCATTAAGTCTGAGTAAGTAAGTATTTGCATGAGCTTCATCCTAGTCATTCATTAGATAACAGATCAATTATAGAGGTAGAAAAGTACATTACAGTTATTTTATACAAGCTTCTTGTCTCTTCAATGTATATGCCTTCCTGGCCTCATTTCTCTCTGTGACATTTTGCAATGTTTGGAATGCCCAGTGGTTGGAGTGATGTGATTGAAGTCAGTGATTTCAGGATAATTTTGCTCAACTCTGAAAATTTTGGGGTTGATTACTAACTGGGTAATAATTGCCTAATTTTTTGATAGAGAAAAAATATAATTTAGAAATCATTGACCTTACAAGAGAAAAATGGATAGATACAAAAAATTACTTGTGTTGTTGTATTTTTAAAAGAATGAAATATTTAAGGGATACAATATCATAAATATAACAACATAAATACTATATATGTATAACTGTATAATTTACATTCTAGTCATTCATGTTCAGCCCATCTTTTGTATTTAAAGTATTTTTCTTGTAGTGGAGAAAACATAAGGACATAGGATGCAATACTGCTTCCTTAGCACTATTGGGAATTTGTAACCACACATATAAAAGTATATTGCTAATAAGTTCTGCTTTACAATGCCCTGCTGAATTAGCCTATCAGGAAGAATAACTCAGTCCAATTATCTTCTAGTCTACTCTGATGGTGATGTTTCTGTTTTTTAAATTTGATTAGTTGATGCCAGTCTTTCCAGTGAACGATACTGATAAATCAGTGCCAAAAGACTATGAGAAAAATTGATGCTTTCAATTTTCCAAACAAATGAATACCAAGGCTTCAGAGGTTTTAATGTCCACCAAAGGTGTTTTTCATGGATTCAGAATTTAAATAAGAAAAAATCCCTTTACTCTCATGTATTTTATATATTTTTATAGATACAACTTTATTACATGGATAGAATTACATGGAATTCGATTTTAAGAAGCAGAGATAGAGCCAGATGTGGTGGCATACACCTGTAATTCCAGTACTTGTGAGGCTGAGACAGGAGGATCACAGGTTCAAGGCCAGTAGTGCATGGTAACTTAGCAATATCCTGTTTTAAAATAAAAAACAAAAAGGGCTGGAGGTAGCCAGGTGTGGTGGTGTACTCTTATAATCCCAGTACTTGGGAGGCTGAAATAAGAGGATCACAGGTTTGAGGCCAGCTTCAGCAACTTAGCAAGGCCTTCCACAACTTAGACCCTGTTTTGAAATAAGAAATAAAAGTAGGGCTGCGAGTGTAGCACAAAGGTAGAATGCCCTTGGTTTCAATCCCCAGTACCATACACAAAGAAAGAGGAGGCAAACATAGATAATGCTATAGTAATCAAGATAGTGTAGTTAATTTTTGTGAAGGGTGTAAGGTCTTTGTGCAGTGATTTTTTTGGATGCAGATGTTATTCCGGCACCACTTGTTGAAAAGATTTATCACTTTCCACTGTATTTCCTTTATTTTGTTGTCAAAAATCAAATATATTTGACTCTATTTAGGCAGGTCTATTTCTGGTCTCTATACTGTTTCTTTGCTAATACTACACTGCCCTGTTGGTGGGGATGTGGAGTAACTGGAATCCTCATTCATTGCTGGTACAGCAACTTTGGAAGGCAGTTTGGTAATTTCTTACCAAACTAAACATACTCCTCTACCATGTCTTTTCATGGCTTGATAGCCCATCTCATTTTAGTGATGAATAATATTTCATTATCTGGATATTCTATAGTTTATTTACTCATGCATCTACTGAAGAACATCTTGGTTGATTCCAAGAATAAAAAACTTGGAATCATAAATTTTGAATAAAGCTGCTATAAATATCTATGTGCAGGTTTTTGTGTGGACATAACTTTTCAACTCCTTTGGGAAAATACCAGTAGGTGTAATTGCTGGATAGTATGATAAAAGCATTTTAGTTTTGTAAGAAATCACCAAACTGTGTTTCAAAGTGGCTGTGAACTTCTACCCATAATTAGTAAAATTTCTTGTTGCTCCACATCTTTGCCAGCATTTGGTGGTATCAGTGTTTTGAATTTTGGCCACTTTAGTGGTATCTCCTTGTTTTAATTTACACAAAAAGACATGGTATAGGAAACTTAAATGTATATTACTTAGTGAAAGAACCCAATCTGTAAAGTCTACATGTTGTATGATTCCAACTATATGACTTTCTGGAAAAGGTTAAGCTATGGAGTCAATAAAAAGACCAGTGGTTGTTAGCAGGGGCAGAAGGGATGAATATATAGAGCACAGAGAATTTTTAGGGCAGTCGAAACTACTCAGTGTGATACTATAATGGTAGATATGTTACCAGGGCCTGACAGAGGTTGTGAGGTTCTGACTAACTGGATTTGTTTGCCCACCCATATCAGAAACAAGAGAAAACAATATAAAAAGGAAAAATGAATTTAATCTGTTTGGCCAAAACTGAGAAGACATCTAATCTGTCTTCACAGTCCTACAGAAACACAATTTATAGGAACAAGAAACTAGGAAATATACATATGTAGATTAAGACAGGCTGTGCCAGCCTAAGAATGTTTTACAACTCCAGTTCTCCAAACTTTGTTGGAGAATTTTGAAAGACAGCAGTTTTAGCTTCCATTCTCAGCATGAGATGATACCTTATAGTATGTCAAGGTAGAGAAAATAAATAGCTTTGTCAGGAAATGGGCGAAGAAGAAAAAACAACTTGGGGCTTCTAATTTTCAATGGGGCCCATTACAGATAACTGTTATTATACATTTGCCCAAATTTATAGAATGTATAACATCAAGAGTAAACCCTAAGGGGCATGGGGAAGGAGCCAGGGGAAAGCCCACCAAGTGCTGTGTGCATGTGTATCACTATCACTATGAACTACATTATGATGTGAGACTATAATACACCAATAAAAGTATACAAATAAATAAATATTTTTAAAAAGAGTGAACCCTAATGTAAACTGTGGACTTTAGGTGATAATAATGTGTCAATATAAGTTCATTGATTGTCATAAATGTACCACTCAGCTGGGTATTGGGAGCGAGGGAAAACCTGTGTGTCTGGGGGCAGGAGGTAGATAGGAACACCATACCTTCTGCTATGAACCTAAAGCAGCTCTGAAAAATAAAGTCTATTAAAATAAATAAATATTTCAAGACAGCTTAAAAAAAGAAGCAGGCACGGAATGTATTATCATCCCAATTTTATGGTTAAGAAAACAGAACCCAGAGAGGTTGGCGGTTTCCTAGTGCAGACTTGTATGGCAAAAGTTAAACCAGAGCAAGACTCTGAGTTCCTAACTCAAAGCCCTGTCTCCCATCCCTCCTTGTGCTAGTGTGTGGAGGTGGTAGCAGTCTGTAGTATGTGATTGTATTTCAGTGTTAACCACAGTTTGTGCTCATGGGTTGGCAGCATATTTCTTAGGTAGCAGCACTCAAGACCAACAGTGTTGTGCTCTGAAACATAACACCACTCTCCATTTAAATGTTTAAATGGGCCACATCTTGTCTCCCCAAAGGGCCACTGCTTATATATACTGGATCAATCCATTAGCCATAATGAATCATTTTAAGAAATAAACAGCTAGAGTTGAAATTGGAAATGCTAAGGCCTTTTAGTCCAAAACAGACTGACTCTTAGTAACAGTGAGATTCTCATTTCTTTAGCTCTCTGCAGATGTGTGTGTGTGTGTGTGTGTGTGTGTGTGTGTGTGTGTGTGGTGCTGGGGATTGAACTCAAGGGCATTCTACCTCTGAGCTACACTTCCAGCCCTTTTTATTTTTTATTTTGAAACAGGGTCTTGCTAGGTTGCCGAGAGTCTCATTAAGTTGCTGAGACTGTCCTCAAACCTGAAATCCTCCTGTCTCAACCTTCCAAGTATGGGGATTACAGGCATGTACCACCACATCCAGCTCTCTGCAGAATTTAAAAATACAACCAAAGTGAACATTGTATAGTCAGTAATACATGTGAAAAGGGTCTGTGGTTACTGTATCTTTTACTGGTATGTGTTGAGGGACAGCAAATGGAAATATCAGACATGGTTGGTCTCAACTTTCTGGGAACTTACAGGCCAAATGAGGAAAGAAAGCACATCATGTAAAGGACTGTGTATCTACATAGAGTAGGATAGGATCCAGAAGGTGTTTCTTCTCTCTGAAGAAAACCCTGAGAGAAGGATTTCAGTCCATGTGTTTTGAAAGGAAGGAGTAAGGAGCATGAGAGAAGAAAAATGAGTCAGAGAAGGGAAGATAGCCAATAAAAGAAGAATTATTTGGCAGATATCACAATAGGTGACTATAAGTCAATCCTATAAGAAACACTGGGAAATGGTAAAGAACACATACCTCAATGTCATTCTACCCAAAGGGTAGGGAAGCTATCACTTCTAGCTTATCAGGGATGGAATTGGGGTATTGAAGGTTCTCCCAGGGGTATTAATTCCCTGGCACTTAAGCCTTTCAAAGAACGTAGACAGAGCTGACTTCTGTAGTTCAGAAAAAAGTCCTCAGACACAGTGGGCAGATACTGTCAGTTGGAAGGTGGCCTGTGTATGTGCAAAGCAGAAGAGTTCAAAGTGTCTGCCACAATAGGATTCCTGGTGGAGGTGAGACTTGACAGTGCTCTTTTACTTCTTTCCCCAGGCTTCTTCATGACCTTGTCCCTGTTGTCCATTGTGTACGGAGCCTTGCGCTGCAACATCCTAGCCATCAAAATCAAGTACGATGAGTATGAAGTCAAAGTGAAGCCTCTGGCCTATGTCTGTATCTTCCTCTGGAGGAGCTTTGAGATCGCCACTCGGGTCACTGTCCTGGTCCTCTTTACCTCTGTCCTGAAGACCTGGATAGTGCTAGTCATATTCGTCAACTTCTTTAGCTTCTTCTTGTATCCCTGGATCCTCTTCTGGTGCAGTGGTTCCCCATTCCCTGAAAACATAGAGAAGGCACTCAGTCGGGTGGGTACCGCCATCGTGCTGTGCTTCCTCACTTTACTCTATGCTGGTATCAACATGTTCTGCTGGTCGGCTGTACAGCTGAAAATCGACAATCCTGAGCTCATCAGCAAGTCCCAGAACTGGTACCGGCTACTGGTGTACTACATGATGAGATTCATCGAGAACGCCATCCTCCTGCTCCTGTGGTATCTTTTCAAGACTGACATCTACATGTATGTGTGTGCACCTCTGTTGGTTCTGCAGCTGCTCATTGGGTACTGCACAGCGGTTCTCTTTATGCTCGTGTTCTACCAGTTCTTCCACCCTTGCAAAAAGCTCTTTTCCTCCAGTGTTTCTGAAAGCTTCCAGGCATTTTTCAGGTGTATCTTCGGGGCCTGCTGGCGGAACAAACCCCATGACTCTCCAGGAAAGACAAACATCAAGTTATCCAGAGAACGAGAAGAGACACCTGCTAGCAACAAAATAAGTCCTGTGCCCATTCACATCTTGCGTGCTGATGAGCTGTGCACTGCGTGATAGGACCCAAAGTCTCTCAGGGCACAGGCATATTATTTTCTGGGTTAATACCTGTTCTATGAAGAAATAATGAGCCCTGCACAGGGAACAAGGCAGGCCCAATTGAGCTGCTGCTCCTTATAGAGCTCTTGGGTATGTGGGAACTATGGGGAGAAGCCAGGGAAACCTGAGTGTTGAAGGGGAAGCCTAAGGTACCACAGTTCACAGGAGACCATGTGATGATCTTGCAGGTCTTCCTGGTCTTTTCACTGACAAAGTACCCCTGAAATCTGAATTGGGTGGTTAAAGCAATTAGGTAAACTTAGGAGAAGGGCTTACTTGTTTTCTACTTTCCTAGACTGTTAGTCTGGGTAGCTTGATGATTTATTATCTCTGAACACAGTTTTCACACAAGAGTCATCTTGATGACCAGAGAAGGTCACTGGGGTTTTGCCATCAGCAACATCATTCCCGTCAGAGTTGACAGTGAGGGCTGTCCAAGTGTGGTCTTTTAATAGATACATGTTCCATTTTCATTTCATCAGGGATTTTTATACATAACCAACTTTAGTCACCCTGGCATGCTATCTATAATCGATTCAAGAGCCTAGATTTGGGACCTTTATTCCATTGTATCCATGGCTACAAAATTGAACTCTAAATTTGGTTATGGAAGCCCTAGAATTGTAGGAAAGTCTTGTTCTTTCATATGTTGAAGAAACCATGGACTGGAAGGGTTGTTAAAATATGAAAGTGATGGAGGCTTTATAAGTAGAATTGTTACCTTCTCAGAATGTTTGAAGATGGGATTCTGTTTAAACCTCCTAAAGGTTCAGTCCTGTCCTACATTTCTGGGAAATTTCTAGTAGAATTTTCTAGGATTCACGTTTGTAGGAAAGAAGAAAATAAAACTGATAGTCTTCACTCCTCCTCCCCCCTCCTCCTCCCTTCTCCCTCTTCCTTATTGCCAGGGTAGTTTTAGACAAGAGTTACCTCAGTTAACTTAAGTTTTTTTTAAATAGAAAATCTTACAGAAATCTCTCACCAAGTGCAGGTATATAGGGCATTTTACTTTTCATTATTTGAAGGGAAAGGGTTTTCCTCACCACCACTTCGAGCTAGTGATTGACTTCAGAAACTTTTTAAATTATAGAAAGAGATGAAATAACCAGAACATTTTTGTCCTTCATGGAATGCATTTTGATTTGGCATAATTGTGAGTTAATTTGAACAAGATCTCCAGTTTTATCCTCCTACCCTCTTTATCTTCGGTATAATTTCTCCTTTAATCTGGATTTCTATTTGTTTCATTAAAGAGGATAGGGTAGCATATTCTCAGTCGTCTTAGAAAAATGCCTGGAACCAGTGCCATTATTTCTACCATGAAAATCTTGGTAATGAAACACCTGGAATCATAAAGATCACACTAATTTAGAATGAGGATTAGAGTAAAATCTGAGAAATGTATAAAGGGGACTCTGTGGACTCTACCAAATATAACATACATATATATTATATAAACCCACAAAACATTTTTATCTGTCCATCACACTTCTGATAATTTTCCTTTTTAATTTTTTTGGTGTCAATTTTTTTTGTGGTAATGAGGATTGAACCCAGGGGCATTATACCTCTGAGCTACACCCCAACCCTATTTTTATTTTTTAATTTTGAAACAGGGTCTCATTAAGTTGCAGAGGTCCTCGCTAAGTACCTAAGGCTGGCTGTGAACCTGTAATTCTCCTGTCTCAGACTCCCAAGTACTGGGATTACAGGCGTGTGCCACCATGCCCAGCTTGGTGTCAAATATATAAATAATTTCATGCATACAGATGAAAAGGAAATTTGGTAATCAATTTCCATTACATTCAGGGGTCTGTGAAACATTAAATATTCTTTCACAGTGCATCCATATTAATATTTTATACAGTTCCATAGATATACATTAATAAGTTTATAAACTGTAGAGCCTCTGTTTTAGATTTATAAGATATTTTTCCTCATTTGAAATTCTTTTGTTTATCAATATTTGTAGTTTAATTTTATGGGAATGCCTAGGTCACTCTTTGTCCATTTTATACAAATAATTCACATTTTAGGGACTCTCAGTGCTTTGTCTCATTAATTGCATGCCATAA
Source organism: Glis glis (assembly GCA_004027185.1). Lineage (NCBI taxonomy): Eukaryota > Metazoa > Chordata > Mammalia > Rodentia > Gliridae > Glis > Glis glis. Next base: position 3,338 of record PVJS01057211.1, on the reverse strand, counting down.
CTTGTCATGACAGCAGCTCCAACTGAATCACTATCATTTGGCTGGATGGAGATGAAGTATTTCCTCAAAATATATTGAAATAAGATCATCAAACATGTTTAGACTTTCTCTTGTCACTACTGGATACAGCTCAGTATAGAAATTGACATCTCCCTGTCCAACCCTCCCCCCCATGTTACTTAATTTCTCTATGCCTCAGTTTCCTCACACACATCAATAGGATGATATACTCATCCAACCTACCTCAGAAGCTTGTCAGAATGATCAAATTATATAACAGGTATGAAAATGCTTTGAAAATATTTTAATGTGCCATGCATAAAGTTATTTTATTATTCAAATTCATAAGCAACTTTTTTTTACTATTTAAAAATAAATAAGTAGCATCATCCACATGAAGGTCTACAGGGACTATGTGGGCCTTTGACCTTCTCAGCAGTTGCTCTTTCTCTTATCACCAGTCCCTTACACAAATTAGCACCCAAACCCACAGCACTTGGAGGAAAAAGACCCACTGGATCTGAGAAAGTGCTTCTGATGGCAAACGAGTTTATCATTTCTGGTACTATCTTTCATAAAGGACATAACAGCATCTTTGGCTAATTGTACAATACAAATTGAATGGTTGATTCAAGGCATTAACTGAATGAGAGTGTAATCTTTTCAGACTTGTAAATGAGAAAATAAGCATTAAAATTGATTGTCAAATATAGCATTTCCTTGGAAACCACCTTAGAACATTAGAGCTATGGTTATGAGTGTATGTGCAGTTCTTCTCAGCAAATGCATTGTGAATGTGAGCTTTTGTGGACTGCTTCTCAGAGTTATTGACTCAAATATTGTTTGTTTCTTCACATAATAAATTAATTTTTCAATGCCTCTTCACATTTCATTCCTTATACAGTCCTCACCCAACTTTCTTCCTTGCTTCAGGGAATATTTTATTATTTGTTTATTTATTTATTTATTTATTTATTTATTTATTTATTTATTTTTACTTTTTTATGGTACTGGGGATTGAGCCAAGGGGCATTCTATCCCTGAGCTACACCCCCAGCCCTATTTTAATTTTTATTTTGAAACAGGGTCTCATTAAGTTGCAGAGGGCCTCACTAAGTTGGTGAGGCTGACTTTGAACCTGTGATCCTCCTGTCTCAGCCTCCCAAGTATCACAAGTATGTGCCACCACACCCATCTCTTCAGGGAATGTTTTAAAGACAAAAATTTGAAAGTGGTTTTCGTATGATTCATTGCAATTTTATAATCTCACCTGGAAATTCCTTCTGTAAGATGAGATATTTGAGAGTGGCAGGATTTAGTCTTAGAAGACAGCAACAGTTCACAAAACCCCCTCTGATTGTTTTATGAACATTTACTGCACTTGTTAAGGCTGCACTGCTGAGTACAAAGATTCTGCTCAGTTTTCCATCAAGTGCTGTGTGTGATACAAAAAGAGAGGTGATATTTGTCTCTTCTAGACTAACATAAATGGTATACTGATCCAGAAATATAAAATAACAATGGAGTGTTTTTGTATTTATATAAACAAATAATCAAATTAAATGCCTGCACACATTTGGGAAAAATACTAGTCATTTAAAGGGATCTTTTCAAGCTGGGTTTGGTGGTGCACGCCTATAATCCCAGTACTTGGAAGACAAACAGGAGGATCACAGGTTTGAGGACAGACTTAGCTAGCAACTTAGTGAGACTCTCAGCAACCCAGGGAGACCCTGTTTCATAACAAAAAATAAATTAAAAAATGGGCTGGGGGGATGTAGCTCAGAGGCAGAATACCCCTGGGCTCAATCCCCAGTACCACTAGCTAGATGTGGAATGTCAATAATTCCTGTGCTTCTGAAGGTGGCCTTGCAATTTTCAAGACTTAGATATAGGATGTCTTTTTTTAAAAGAACAGCTTTATTAAGTTATAATTAATATACAAAACTGTACAGTTTGAATGTGTATAGTTTGGTGAGTTTAGACATATGCATATACCCATGATACCATCACCATAATGAAGGTACTACACCTCTAAAAGTTTCCTTGTGCCTCTTTTTCTGTTTGTGGGTTTTCTTTTGTTGGAAGATCTACCCTCTTAAAATTTTATGTTCACAACACAATATTGTAAACTATAGGCACTGTGTTGTACAACAGACTCTAGAACTTATTTTTCTTGTATAACTTAACCTTTATAACCATTAAACAACACTCCCTATTTCCTCTACCCACAACCCCTGGCAACCACCATTCTATTCTCTTTTTCTGTGAGTTTGCCTATTTTAGGTACCTCATGTAAGTCTTTGTCCTTCTATGTTTAGCTTATTTCATTTAGTATAGTATCTTCCAGTTTCATCCATGTTGTCACAAATGATAGGATTTCCTTCTTTTTACAGGTGAATAATATTTCATTGTATGTAACATATTTTCTTTATTCATTAATCTCTTGGTGCATATTTAGGTTGTTTCAATATTGTTGCTGTTGTGAATAATGCTGCAGTGAACATGAGAGTGCATATTTATCTTTGAGATACTGATTTTATTTATTTTGGATACTTCCCCTGAAATGAGATTACTGGATCAGATGCTGATTGTATTTTTAATACTCTGAGGAGCCTCCTTACTGTTTTCCATACTGTGTATACCATTATACATCCCACCAACAGTGTACAAGTGTTTTTTCTCCACATCCCCACTGACATTTACCTTTTTTTGTTACTCACCATCCTAACAAGTGTGAGGTGAAGTCTCATTGTGGCTTTGATTTGCATTTCCCTGATGATTAGCAGTGTTGAATACCTTTTTGTATACCTGTTTGCCATTTTATGTTTTCCTTGGAGAAATGTCTATTCGAATCCTTGGCCCATCTTTCAGTTGAGTTATTTGTGAATTTTTTCCTTGCTATTGATTTGTAGGAGTTATTATATATTTTGGAGATGAATCTTTTATCAGATATATAGTTTGCAAATATTTTCTCCCATTCTTCAGATTGCCCTTTCATTCTGTTGATTGTTCCTTTGCTCTGCAGAAGTCTTTTAAAAGAGATCTCTTGATGTTAAGAAAACTGAATGTCAACAAGTATAATGTTCAAGTAGATAAATCTGAAATGACTTAATTTTATGTTTGCAAATGTTTCATTCTGAAATAATTTCAGATGACTAGAAGATCATCAAGGATAGTGCAAGGAATTTTTTATGTATTTTACCCAGATTCATCTGTTTTTGACATTTCCCATGTGGGCTCAGTCATTCTCATATTCATTCACATTCTCTCTCTCTCTCTGTCTCTCTCTCATTCTCATATTCATTCACATTCTCTCTCTCTCACACACACACACA
>PVJS01057210.1:0-12120 GCA_004027185.1 Glis glis | reverse complement strand
AATTTTGTAATCCATTCATCTGTTGATGGACATCTAGGTTGGTTCCATAATTTGGCCACTGTGAATTGTGCTGCTATGAACATGGGTATGCATATATTACTGTTGTTTTCTAGTTTCAGTCCCTTTGGTATGATACCCAGTAGTGGAATAGCCGGATCATATGGTGGATCCATTCCCAGTTTTCTGAGGAATCTCCACAGTGGTTGAACTAGTTTGCAATCCCACCAACAGTGTAGAAGAGTCCCAATTTCCCCACATCCTCGTACGGCAGCTCTTTTGACTGAGCAGAAGATTAGAGACCCACTATTCTGGTTCTGGGACTAGAGAGATCAGGGTTTGAAATCTGGTCTTTCTACTAGCCAGGTAGGGGAGTTTGGGCAGATAACTTAATCTCATAGTGCCTCAGTTTCCTCACATAGAAAATAAGGTTTAGCTCACTAAATGAATTCTAAATCTCAGTCCTAAAATTGTATTATATATATATGAATATACATTCATAGTTTTCCTATTTTGGTGTAACCACTTGAAACTCATCCTCTTACTAGAGAAATCTGAATTTCTAAAACTCTGAGGTCACTTAAGAATCTCACACAACTGAAGGACAAAGAATTATAGAGTTTTAGCTTTAAGAGGGTATTTAGATAATTTAGCCTAACTTCTGAATTTTATCTTCTTTCATCTTCCTTCACATTCTTCCTTTTTTCAACAAATATTTCCTGAATTCTGGTATACACAAGGCATTGAGTTAGGTGCTAGAGACCAAGACTGAGTCATTGGCTTTAAAGAACTTCCAGTAGAGGAGAGACAGGCAGTTGAAATACAATGGAGTAAGTGCTACAATAGGGGTGAGCAAAGGGTGTGATGGACTGTCTGGTCTGGGGGGGGTTGCTGGGAGTCAGAGAAGGGTTCCTGAAGAGATGACGTCTAAGCTGAGGTCAGGGGAGGGAGGGCATCTTTCTAGGTAGAAAAGCAGTATGTACCAGTATATCACAGAAGGTCTTCTGGATCAGTGAGGAGGATTGCCTAAGGACATGCCACTGACCAGTGGCAGAGTTTGCAGCAGAATGGAGCTCAAGGCTCAGTACAGGCTCAGTTAAATGTCAATGACATGAATCAAATGGTTTCTTTGTTTTTTGGCACAGGTGAAACATCACAGTCCTTGCCCTTGCTGCTACCAATTTTAATTAAGACTTAGGGCTCTTTCCTGGGCTCTAGGGTTAGGACTTCCTCTCTCTGTCTTCAGTGTCTTCAGCAGTAACCCATCAACACAGCTCAACTATACCACAGGGTTGTCATCTGAGGAGCACCACCACCAATCTCCTCTAAGGATGAAGATCTTTCAGTTGCTGAGTGGCAGGGATGGATAAAGATCCAGGCTCTATATGGCTTAAGAGATAGGTCTTGTTAGTGATGGCCCAGTTACAGGGTAGTCATATGAAGACATGATGAATGTCTTCAATTATTTGAAGGATTGTTGGAGGGATTAAATTTATTCTGTATAGGTGGGAAGGGAAGACTAAGAACCAAATGGATATATAGGCTACACGTAAGTATATTTTCCCTAAGAAGAACTTGAGTTGTGTTGGTAAGTAATGAGTATCCCTGCACCACAATTATTTAAAACAAAGGCAAAATGACAACTTCACAAGGATGTTACAAAAGGGATTCACACTGCCAATAAGATTTGGGTTGTACAGCTTCTGTAATTCTCTATTTTCATAGTTGGCCCAGGCCAACTGAGGTCTAATTGTTCTAGTTTCTTATCTATTCCTCATGACATATGTAATCTTGGCTCTAGTTAATTCATATTTCAAGCACATTATTTTTACATTTCCAAGTAAAGATACACTTACTGTATATTGTGGTGTGGATCTGTGTTAGTAGGGACTGAACTCAGGGGCATTCTACCCCTGAGCTACAACCCCAGTCCTATTTTATTTTTTATTTGGAAACAGGATCTCACTAAGTTGTGGAGGGCCTCACTAAATTGTTGAGGCTAGCTGTGAATCTGCGATCTTCTGTCTCAGACTCCCAAATACCATATTACAAGCGTGTGCTACCATGTCTGGCTATATTATGATATTTAAGAAGGCAATTTAATGAACTTTCTTGTCACATAATACATTAATATATTTACAGCTAGGTGGTGAAACTGTAATAGTTATATGAGAAAATGGGCAATTAGTCACATACACGTACTATACCCACATATCCAGTCTGGCACATGTATACTGCCTTATTTTAAGTATACTTTGCATATGTACTGCAGATACTCCCATCTACCCTCTTATACACCCTTAAAAATTTTAATAAATTCTTCCTTTCCTTTCACCTTTGTTTTTTATTGTGAAAACTGTGCTGCTGAAATATCAGTTTCATTTGTCTAAAGATGTGGAGGGAGTGAAGAGAGAATAAAGTCAGTGAAAACTGAAGATATTTTTGGCAGTCCTGGCAGGTACAATTTAGATTTTGTAAACTCCAAATTATTTTTGGAGAGCATTGGTAAAAGATTATATATATATATATATATATATATATATATTTTTTTTTTTTTTTTTTGCAAGTTGCCAACATAGCAAAATAAAACACATAATTTGTTTTTACCTTTTTTCTATGCTTGGTACATATAATGTGTGTTATAAATCAAATATATTATCAAATATATTAAATAGCACCTGGTTTAAAAATTAGTATTTGAATAAAATATTACCAAAAGCCTAAAATATGTATGTATTAAAACAACAAAATAGTTTTTCAAGTAGATAAAAGAATGCAAGCCCATTTTCTAAGTGTAGAAAATCAAACAACATTAAAAGAAACAGTCAAAATGTGCTGGCTTTTCCCTAAAAGCCACAGAATATAAATTTCTTTTTTTTTTTTTTTGCCGTACCGGGGATTGAACCCAGGGGTGTTCTACCTCCGTGCTACACCCCCGGCCCTATTTTTTTATACTTTATTTTGAAACCAGGTCTCTCGAAGTTGCGGAGGGCCTCACTAGGTAGAGAGAGAGAGAGAGAGAGAGAGAGAGAGAGAGGCAGGGAGAGAGAGAAAGAGAGAGCTAAGGCTGGCCGTGAACCCGGATCCTCCGGTCTCCGCCTCCCAAAGTACTGGGATTACAAGCGTGCGCCACCACGCCCGGCAAATTTCTTTAACATACTGTGCAAGGAACTTATTCTTCATTGCCTTCTATATCCTACCTTAGAGACACGAATATGCCCAACTATACATTAAAAAAAAAAGGATTCCATAGCTACTAGTTCTGGCAGTTTATTGTGCACCGAGAGGAGTGTTGGGAGTGGCTCAACCAGTCAGTCCCTAAGCCATCTGGGAAGTCACAGCAATTGCTCTGGGATAGTGTTTACTCTGAATAGGATGAATAGATCTTCTATTTCAAGGTAATCCCTTGGAGGGTTCCCTCAAAAAGCAATAATCAGCTGGACTCTGCATACAAATGTAAAATCATAGCTAATATTGTACTGGTGGTACAGAGTGCCACCAAAAACAACAAGCAGAACTTGGGGAGGCAACAGCAAGCAGCTATCTGTTAGCTGGTAGACTTTTTTTCCATCCTGTCTTTTTTCATAAGATAAAATGTTTTTACTAATAATGTTTTCATCAGAAAGAATGATAACAGCAAGGGGACACCAAGCGAAATCCCCTGAAATCACTACGGGGCAAAGCAGGAACCCAGGCAGGGCACTGGGCAGAAAAAGGCAGTGGGCCATTTTGAAAGGAAGAACAGGACAACTGGGAGAAGAGGATTGTCACAAAGTCTGCAAAGCAGGGGAGCAGATGACACAGAGGGTGCTACAGCTGCTTGGCACAGCTGCTCTAATGTCTCCTCTGCTTCAGAGGGGGCAAATGTGTTTAGAAATGAAAGGCAAGGGGGATAAGAACAATGCACCTCCCATTTCTAGCCAACTGGAATATAATCTTCACAAAGCTCATCCTGTTCTCATGAGGTAGCTATTTTTAGGGTTCAAAAATAGGCAAAATAACTAACCAGCATACCCCATGCACTTCTTAGCAGCAAGCACAATTGGGTACTCCCAAATTACTGAGAGCACATTGTAATTTCTAAGGCAACTTCTAAGGACAAACTTATATAGTTGGAGACATGAACATTAGAAATGGTAGCAGTTTAGTAATATGATAGTTGATGGCCTTGCCCAACTGTTTACGAACTCATAAAATGTTTTGTGGCCAGGTGTGGTGGTGCACGCCACCAGTACTTGGGAGGCTGAGACAGGAGGATCACAGGTTTGTGGCCAGCCTCAGCTACTTAGTGAGGCCCTCTGCAACTTAATGAGACCCTGTTTCAAAATAAAGAATAAAAAAATAGGGCTGGGGGTGTAGCTCGGAGGTAGAATGCCCCTGGGTTCAATCCCCAGTACCACACACAAAAAAATAATAAAATGTTTTGTAACATGTAACCCTAATGTACATATGCTTTAGGCCACATAATTAATGGATTTAGCTCATTATTTCTTGTCTTAAACTCAGTACAAATAAGGGTAGTTGACCTCTAAGATGACTTCCAAGAACTCCAAGCCCTATTGATCTGTGTACTATCCCAAGGATTGGCTCTGGTGGACTTGAAATCCTACCCTGAGGAAACACATACATGGTTGGGGAGGAGGAGGGCAGGGACAGGTCACCTTCATCCTTGCTGTGTGTTTGTTTGTTTGTTTTGGGGGGATCTATAGGCATCCTAAACAGGTGAGGGTTTTGTGTGTGTGTGTGTGTGTGTGTGTGTGTGTATGTGTGTGTGTGTGTGTGCTGGAGATTGAACCCAGGAGCATTCTACCTCTGAGCTACACTCCAGCCCTTCTCATTTTCTTAGTTTGAAACAGGGTCTTGCTAAGTTACTGAGGGTCTCTCTAAGTTGCTGAGGGTGGTATCAAACCTGTGATCCTCCTGTCTCAGCCAAATACTAGGATAACAGGTGTGTACCACTGCGCCCGCTAAACAGGAGAGTTTTCAGCTCCTTGAGAACAGAGAGCATTTACGGTAGAAAACGATGTTCTTCAAGAATGTCAGGGACTGACAGAAATTGAAAAAAAGGAGGAAGAAAGAAGTAACCGAGTGGTTACTGGGCTGTTTTACAGATTAAAAATAAACAGGATCATAAATATTTAGTAATTTGCCTAAAGTCACACAAGGGGATCAGAATTCAAATAAAGGTCTGTGAGAGTCCAAAGCTTCCTTCTATTACCAGAGGATGGAATGGAGAGCTCAGAATTCTGTAGAGCTCTTCTCTATTAAGGTTTATAAAATTCAGAGAGAGAATGCATATGTCATTCATTCAAAAAAGTCTAAGCCACTTCTCAGACTGTATGCCATCAAGGACAGTGGTACTCTCCTGCCGCCTCCACTCAGCCACTTAGGTCCACTTCAGCTTGCTCCAGGGTCTCTGACCAGGCCTGAGTGAAGGCCTAGGGCTAATGCTTACATGATCTCCCAGCTCGATTAGGCATGCCACCAATTCTGAGTGGAGAATCAAGAAGGGACAGTGGTACAGAGTATGCTGTGCTCTGAGCAACCTTAAGGATAATAAACATGCTACTAAGTGTAAAGCACTTAGTTCTGCTGAGATGTGTGTCTTAAAAGCATTTTTAGAGAATTGAGATAATTTCCACTGAGCAATTCAACTAACAGAGTAACGCTGGCCTTCAGCATGAAGCCACATTTGTATTTGCAATGACTCCACTCTATTCATGAAGGTTATCCCATTACTTCCCCACATCTGTCTATTCCAGAGGTGATGTCTCTGCATTATTTCCACATGCTTCTCTCATTCCTGCCTTTGTGCTCTAGCTGATGTTGAATTCTCTCTCTAAAATGCCCCACTTCTCTCCACCCAGCAAATCCTACCCAGTCATCCAAGGCCCCTCTCAAAACCAACCTTTTCTTCATTGAGGTTACCTTGAAAACTCCAGTCAGACTATCCTGACCAGACATAACAAAGTCTCCACTCAACATTTTCTTATTTGATTATTTTCATGTAGAACTTGACTGTGAGTGAGCTCTCTGTAAATTCTCATTATTTCATATTATAAATGCCCCAGTCACCGAACTGTAAGCATCTTGAACTGTAAACATCTTTGTTAACTTACTAAAATTACTGGCAGAGACACCACTATGGCAGTGTTTCCTAATCCCAAATCTATTCTTTTCTTTTTTTTAACTTTGAGTTTATACCGATGTGAGCTGAGGAGCTCTGTCTTTTGATATTCAACTAAATTGGCCCAAATACCATTTCTTTGTGCAATGGGAGCCCTACACTCCTTCTTCACTGTTTGAAGATTGGGGGGGGGAGGGAGGAAGTGGGGGATTAGTTTATAATTTCTTTTCCTAGTTACCTCTGGGTCCAAGCTCTAGTTTTGTAGACTTACTTCAATGACTAGGAGTATATTGTATTCCTGAGCCCAACATCTCCTAGACATGGAACTTGGCTCTTTTTCCTGTGTCAGTAAAAATGGGCTGAGGCAGGAGTGATATCTGCTTAGGAGAAAAGCCAAAAGTATGCATTTATATCCTAGGTCTTCAAATATTAATACTTCATCATGGGCACTATTTTCTATCAAAGTTGTAGAAGAAAAGTACTTCGTATTAATTAACCCTTTATTATATAGAGTAGAATGCTGAAAACTCAATTAGAATTTTCCATTTTTAAGTGATTCTGATTTATTACTTGTGCCATAATAAAAGAATGAGTGAAAATGCTTCTTTATTTTGCATGTATGACAGCCTAGACATTGCTAATTAAACATACACAGATTTTTCAAGTTAGCCATAATTTTACCTCAATGATATATTACTATTTTGTTTCTTTGTCCAAACTGGATGTCTCTTCTTTCTGAAGTCGGGGCAGTGTAACAGAATGGTTAAGAGTGTAGACTCTAGATTCAGGCTATCTGGCTTCAAATCCTATTCTATTATGTACCAGTTATGTGACCCTGGACAAATAACTTAATCTCTTTGTAACAAATGGGGATATAAGTAATACCTACCACATATGGAGTAAGTAAATATGTGGAGCCAGGCGCAGTGATGTATGCCTGAAATTCCAGTACTTGGGAGGCTGACACAGTAGGATCACAGGTTCAAGGCCAGCCTCAGCAATTTAGCAAGGCCTGCAGCAACTTAGTGAGAGCTTGTTTCAAAATTTAAAAATAAATAGAGCTGAGAGTGTAGCTCAGAGGTAGAATGCCCCTCGGTTCAATCCCCAGTACCACAATACATACATACATACATACATACATACATACATATATACATACATACATAGTGTTATAATAGAGTTTCACAAATAGTAAACACTATAAGTGTTGGTTACTCTTAGCCAGGCGCGGTGGCACATGCCTGTAATCCCAGTACTTGGGAGGTTGAGATAAGAGTATAGCAGGTTCAAGAACAGCCTCAGCAACGTTAACGACTATCAGCAACCTAGCAAGACCCTGTTTCAAAAAAAAAAAAAAAAGGCTAAGGGTATACCTCAGAGGTAGAACACCCCTGGGTTCAATCCCCAGTACCAAAGGAAGAAAAAATATGTTGGTTACTCTTTTACTTGGTATCACATAGTTTATGCTACATATGCATTGTTATGGGCAAAATTGTGTCCCTGCGCAAATTCATATGTTGAAGCCCTTAACTGTAGCACTTCAGAACAAGACTTTATTTGCCTTTAGAGAGGTAATTAAGCCGAGGGTGGTGACACATGCCTGTAATCCCAGTACTTCAGAGGCTGAGGCAGGAGGATCAGCCTGAGGCAGGTGCAAGGCCAGTCTCAGCAAATTAGCGAGACCTTCAGCAACTTAGTGAGACCCTGTTGGTACCAAAACAAAACAAATCTAAAAAGGTAATTAAATTAAAATGGAGCAATAGGGTGGGACCTAAACCATTAAGACTGGTGTCCACATAAGAAGAGGAAATTAGAACACAACACAGACAGAAGGACAACCCTGTGAGGATACAGCAAGAAGGCAGCTGTCTTAGTCTGTTCAGGCTGCTATGAAAAATACCATAAACTGCCTGGCTTACAAACAGCATTTATTTCTCACAATTCTGGGAAGTCCAAGTTCAAGACACCAGCAGATTTGGTGTCTGCTGAGGATCTGTTTCCTCATAGATGGCACCTTCATGTTGTGTCCTCATGTGGTAGAGCAGGCGAGGGGTCTCTCTGGGGCCCCACTCATGAAGCCTCCACCCTCCTGATGTGACCACCTTTCAAAGGCCCCATTTCCTAATAAACTGCAGTGTGGTTAGGATTTCAACATATGAATTTTGGAGGGACATAAACATTCAGACCTTATTAGGAGCCATCTGCAAGCCAAGACGAAAGCCTCAGAATAAACCAAACCTGCCAGAACCTTCGTCGTGAACTTCTAGCCTCCAGAACTGTGAGGAAATAATTTTCTGTTGTTTAAGCCACCCAGCTTATGTCAGTCCTAGAAAACTAACACACACATCAAAATTAAATGTCGCAAAAAATAAAATTAAATATGGTGAGAAACTAATGGTTCGTTATGGCATTTTATGATAGCATTAGATTGGTAGGATATCTCCAAGAGGTTTTAATTTTTGTGAAGCTGAAACCACAGTGGTTAAGAGCAGCTTTAATGCCTGGCACATAATAAGTATTCATTTAATCAAATCTGTCTGTCTAGCCACATAGATATCTAAATGTCTTCTGAAGTGATATAGAGTAACATTTTCTCAGCATCTAACATTTTCTGCTTTCTTTCTTTTTAAACAAAATAAGAAGCTGAGACCCATGGAAATTAAGTGACTTTGCCAAAGTTATACAGAGAGTGCATATAAGGTTATACAGTGCAGCTGGGATTCACATGCAGGTCTGACTCCAAGACTCATTCTTTCTCCACTCTACCATATTACGTTCCCCATTAATTTTCTAAAACCTATAGGTTCTGTTATGCTGGTCACACTACTCACCCAATACTTGCTTTCTAACACATACATGTATTTTATGGAGGAGAGGTCACAGGGGCCAGGACATTAGAAAGGTAAATATTTTCAAAGATTCTTCACATATATGAAGGAAAACAAAATAAAGCAAAGCATAAACATTAAGTGAGGAAATTCTATCTTTGATAATTCTACAGGCCTGCAATGGAGGCAGCCATGGTATACTGGCTTCATAAGAATGTGGCATAAGTGATTTATATTCTCACATTGCAGTGCTCTGATTTGAATCAACAGTCTACAGTTTCTAAAAGGATTATAATTTTATAGCTATTGGACCAACCCCAATGTCTAATGTTAGTGCATATCTTGCTCCTGCAGTATTTAATCCTAGTTAAATAAGCAAAGTATGTTCTCCATTGCTAAATGATAGTTCTCCATTTCATTTTGTAACTTTTCCATACCCCAAGTGTGGAATCACAAAAACAGTTACTACCTATGGAGTTATTTTAAGATACCCCATCAAGGCATTTTCCCAACTAATTTATTTAGCAAAAACAAACAAGCAAATAAAGTAATAAGATAGTTATTTCTTGAATCATCTGTTCTTTATTAAATTACCTCCCAGAAAAAGTTTAATTCTTTCATGTGAGCAGTTAACTCACTTATTTGTTTTATTTTTGTTAAAAAATAGACTGGCTTTAAGCTGGGCAAGGTGGTACATGCCTATAATCCCAGTACTGGAGAGGCTGAGACAGAAAGATCTGAGAAAGTAGTGAGACTCTCATCAACCTAGGGAGACCCTATTTCAAAATAAAAATTAAAAAATAGGGCTGGGGGTGTACCTTGGAGGTAGAATACCTCCGGGTTCAACCCCCAGTACCAGAAAAAAACCCCAAAACAACAACAACAACAAAAACACCAGACTGGCTTCAAAGAGGATGCTAACATGCAATACCAGTTTTAAAATGTCTCAATGAGAATGACCACATATAGATTTCTACCACTTCAATTAAAAGAAGACCAAAGTTGAGTGAGGGGAATGTATTTTTCTAAGCAGAGCTAAAATGGTTAGTGTAAACTACTTTGTTCCAGCAAGTATTTTTGCTACTTCACTAGTTTTGTACAATGACAGGAACTTGGTTTGCATGACATTTAGATATTTGGGGCTTGAAATGTGAAAACCCCAATGTTCAATCACTCTTCACTCCAGGAATACTTGAAATGCTTCCTGTAAATCACAATGCAAGTCTGCAAGACAGTTAATTGGATTGTTATTGGCAACAGAATGGAAGAGCAAAAGACTGAAGTCTGTTTTACAAACCCTAAGAGAATATAGATAGAACATAGTTTGAGGCAAATAGACAAAAAAAAAAAAAAATAGAAAGGCTTTTCTTGCTCCTCTTGCCCATGTTTGGGGGTAGTAATTCTCTGAGAAGGCCCCAATGTTATTACAAAAGTTCCGAAAGTCAATATATTCTCCAAAAACAAACTGAGGGTTGTATAACAAAAGGATCCTTGTCTTGACAGAGGTTGGAAACTGTTGCCCTAGTCCCTCTTTTACTTTGATTTGTCTGCCTTTTCAGGAGAAGGAGAAGAAGAAAAGGAGAATAGCCAGAAGTGGAGGGAGGGAGGATGGTAAAGCACTGTCTACTACCGTCCCCATCAATCAGAGCATGCAGAATGGAGTGGAAGCTGAAACGCCATTTCTATCTGCTCTAGTTAAGTACTAAGTCATGATGCCCTCAAAGAAAGAATGGAACCACTATATGGAAAATGATTATACTTCACCTGAATTTCTAGGATTTGGGTGCCTCAAAATGACTGGGAGGGCTGGATTTTTTTAAATAAAGTAGGTTATTAAATTACATTGTTTTCCAAACCAAGATAGTATCAAGTTGAAAAGGAAACAAACTTTCCAGTCAAGGTGGTATAGTGAATTCATGCTTCAACTGATCCTATATATTCTAAATACATGGTAATGACAAATAAAATGGAAAAGAAAAAGAAAACCCAAAGACCATTTTAGGGCTCAAAAAAAAATAACATCTTTGTGGATCAGAAATACAATAGAAATGCAAAACACTGAGTTGGACTAGAGCTGCAGCCCATCAGGGTCTGGGTCTTGAAACAGCTAGTGGCAATTGCACATTTAACTCCTGTGGAATATGTGGGCTAAGATGCTCTACACAAGACAGAGGCCAAAGCCAAACTTGTTACTGGAAGCCAGAAACTGGGGCAGAACTAATTTGATCAACCTTCCTGGTTTGCCCAGGATTCTCCCTGTTTTAAGCACTGAAAATCCCAAGTCCTAAGAAATCATCCCAGGAAAACATCAATGATTGGTCACCAGATTCTCCCAGCCTTCTCAAGAAAGAAGACTGAATAAAATTGCTGCTGATACCCTGCCTGGGACTATGGAAAGTAGTAAACCTGGGAGGGCAAAAGGACAAAAGAAAAATATCACAACAGCAGCTGAGCTGAGACACAAGCTGGCTCAGGTACTGAATAGGCCATATTTCCAATACAGATTTCCTTTAAAGCCATTTTAAGAACTGGTTCTGAACTAGGGTATGGAATGGGGATAGGGCAGATGGAAATATTTACAGAACTTGAAGATGGGATAAGAAAGGATGATAACAAAAATACTCAAACTGTGCAAATCAAAATTCAAAAATATATAAAGAAGTTAATGCTAAAAAAAGACAGAATCAATGATAGAATAATTGATAAGGGACTAGCTCTCCTGTTATAAAAAAATAGACAAAATGTATAAATGGCCATTTTGAGAAGATGGGACTGAAATCCCTGGGAGGAAGGAAGCGAATGAGTTTAGTTCCACAACTGCCCCAGCTTTCTGCCTGGAGGCCTCTGTGGATTGAAACACAAAGAGGGAGAATACAAGCAGAGCACAGTGGTTTTGCCAAACTTAAGACTGAAACTTAGAAAAGTGTTGGAGAAAGGACAGTCTTTTCAACAAATGGTGCTGGGAAAACTGGTTATCTACCTGTAGAAAAATGGAGCTGAATCCTTACCTCTCACCCTGCACAAGAGTCAACTCGAGATGGATCAAAGACCTGGAAGTTAGACCAGAGACTGTGAAATTATTAGAAGAAGCCATAGGTCCAACACTTCATCATATAGGCACAGGTAGAAACTTCCTCAACAAGACCTCCAAAGCACAGGAAATTAAAA
>PVJS01057209.1:0-12120 GCA_004027185.1 Glis glis | reverse complement strand
TAGTGAGGCCCTCCGCAACCTTGTGAGACCCAGTTTCAAAATAAAGTATAAAAAAATAGGGCTGGGGGGCGTAGCGCGGAGGTAGAACGCCCCTGCGTTCAATCCCCGGTACCACAAAAAAAAAAAAAAAGAGGAAACATTATCTTGCAAAGTAGCTGGTCTAATTTTCCCAAGTGTCAAGGTCATGAAAATCAGGAAAGACTGAGAATCCGTCTCAGGCTGAAGGAGACTAAGGGGCATGACAACCACATATGTGACTCTGAACTGGAACTTTTTGTTATAAAATACATATTTGGGAAAACACAGGAAACAAAGGGTCTGAGGATTAGGTGGTACCATTAGTGTTAAGCGTCACTGTTAATATCCTGATTTGATGGATGTATTGTGGTTACGTAGAAGCATGCCCTTGATTATAGGAGATGCACACTAAGGAATCCAGGGGTCATGAAGCATCATTTAGGCAACTTACCATCAAATAGTTAAAGAAGAAGTAGTAGTTGTTCTGTGTATTGAACATCCAACTTTTGTGTAAGTTTGTGACCGCTAAAAAATATAAATTTTTAAAAATTGAAAAGAAACCAGAGTCCCCCCCAGTCACTAGAGGCTGCAGCTGTTTCCAAGCGCTTGTGGTGCTTCTGGAAACTTCTGGAACCTTCTGGAATCATTTCCAATAATGACAGCTTTTCTATAGGGAGTAGAGTGGCCACTCTCTGGGAGCTAGCTTGGCTACAGTCTTGCCTCTTAAGACACTTAGGGTGGATATGCTAATTACTTGAATTTGATCATTACACATTGTATTGAAACACCATATTGTACCCCATAAATATTTATAATAATTATGTCAGTAAAAAAATAAAAAAGACACATAGAGGAAGCTCAAACCAAAGACAGTAGTAGAGTTTCTCCATCACTCAGAGACTAGTACTTGGTCAAAAGTCCAGGCATTGACTGAGTGCTGCATCCCCTAGGCCCCCAGCGACTCACCCTTACTAGCAGGTAAGGCTTTTGACTAGGTAGGCCTTTGCATAACCTTCTCACCTTGAAAGGTTCCATACTTAACCAAAATGAATACTGCCTGTAACTAAGTTCTTCTAAGAAGCCTAAGCGTAGTTGGGCATGGTGCGCACACCTGTAATCCTAGTACTTGAGAGGCTGAGACAGGAGGATCACAGGTTGAAGGCCAGCCTTAGCAACTTAGTGAGACCCTGTTTCAAAACAAAAAATAAAATAGGGCTGAGGATGTAGCTCGGAGGTAGACTGCCTCTGGGTTCAACCTCTAGTACCAAAAAAAAAAAAGGGGGGGGAAAGGAAAAAAGAAATAAAAGAAAAAGAAGAAGGCTTAGTGTCTACAACTCCAAGGGGAAAACTGTTATTAATCCTTTGGAAACCCCGAGGCCAACTGAATTCACTATACCTCACATCTCTGATGTCCTCCATCAACACTCAAGACCCGAGACCCTTCAGTTATTTCTTCTCATGCATTCTCCTTCCCTCATGTCAACCTCAACTCTTCCCCACCACCCCAGACTTTTGCCTGCAATCTGTGCACCCTTTTCTGTAGTTAACCAACGTCATTACATGCTCCACACACCTGTGTTGATTCCATCCTCTTCCTCGATTTTGATACCTGGATGCCCCCAAGGAAATTGCTTCCCCTCCAGCTTTCTCAAGTAGAGTCTAGCTCTTTAGTCACATCTCAATTTCCTCAGGATAGGAACTGGGCTCAGCGTCCCCCTCCTCCTCCTTGGCTTCTTCCAAAACTCTGCTCATCCACGCTGATGCGGAAGCCACTGTCCCTTTGGGCCTCAGGCCTCTGACTGTGTCATCCTTTACCTTTCTTCATTGACCTTGCCTGCTAATGTAAGCGTGCTCTTGCTTACCCAAGACTTCAGCAGCTGCTTTCCTTCCTGTGAGTTCTTCCACTCTCTGTGTGTCTATCTACATGACCCATTGCTATAGTTTGGGTCTGGAATGACCCCCAAAGGCCTAGGTGTGGTGTTATTGGATCAGGAGAAGACATTACTAATATGCAATTTGAAAGTCCTCTCTATAGGAGTTTCTTTCCTTATCTTTAGGGATTCAAAATGCCTGTTCAGAAAAGTGATAAAAATGAGTTCTATGTTGGTAGCATTTGCTGAATTTTGATGGAGAGATAACTGAAAAGAAAAAGAAGTATTTAATCAGTATTTTCAGAAATGACTTAGGGCCATGTCTCAGTCTGTTTTCTGCTACTATAACAGAATACCACAGACCGGGTAATTTCTAAACAATAGGAGTTTATTTGACTCGTGATTCGGGAGGCTGAGAAGTCCAAGGACATGATGCCAGCAGCTGGGCTTTCATGCTTTGTCATCTCGTGATAGGAGGTGGAAGAGAAAGTGAGCACAGGAGACAGAGAAAGGGGGCTGACCTCTGTTTTTTTTGTTTGTTTGTTTTTATTCCCCTAGAAATTTATTAATAATTTTAGAAATTTTATATATATAACCATAATTTTTAAATTTAGGCCATTCAACACTTGAGGAACATTTTCCATTTTATCATAAGCTCACTCCTGAGATAATGAGCCATTCCCACAACAACAGCATTAATCCCTCCATGAATGCAATGTCCTTGTAGCCTAATCTCTTCTTCAAAGTCCCACCTCTCAGCATTGTTGGTCATTAAGTTCCTAACAGGGGAATATTGGTGCAAGGCATTCCAATCACAGAAGGCCTCAACATGCTCCTATTTTCCCTTATTACCAACAGTTCCTCCCTTTACTGGTGCTCCAATCACCTTCAACCTGTGTATGGAATGCTGTAGCCCACACTTTCCTGAAATCCATCTTCAATATATGTAACTTATTTATTTTTATGCCCCACTGTGCCAGACGCAATGCCTGGCACAAAATATTGCCCAATTATATGCATTAAATAAGTAATGAAGACCAAAGTGGCCTCTTTGATCCAGGCCTATAATTTTCTTTCATGTTATTCTTCAAAGGGAATTGCAGTCCTTCTGTTTATTGCATGCTTTCTCTTGTGAGATTTTTGGGAATACCTAGTTGCTTATCATCATTATGACCTTGTGTTTTTATACATTTATATTGTATGGTCAATGGTAGGGTGGCATTTTTATGAGAAGCTCTCTGATGAGTACTAATTTTTATCAGATTCAAGTTCTACTTTGGCTGCCTCTGAAGAAACATGAATCTCAGAAAAGCAGTGCTTTGTAAACTCTATTATTTATGAACAACTTCCTTACTTTTTCCCTTATCAATAAGTTTACCATTTTCCGCATTCTCTTAGAAGTGATGTCCCATCATCTTTCCCCCTTCTCTTATCATAGAAAACATATTTTGATGTTTGTTCACTCAGGTTCCTTTCTCAGCTTTCTTCCCAGCCCATTGACTGGTCATGAGGGCAAAATTGCATAAGACTTAGAAAGCAAGCCTGGCTCCCAGGGCTGCTGACCAAAGGCAGCTCACAGCCCTGGGGACATCTTCTCCCCAGTGCTCCAACCTCACATTCCATTGTGGTCATGCTTTCCCTTGTTAATCCTGGCTCCAGATGAAACCCAGCTTAGAAGCCAAGGATTTGTTAAACACTTTTCCAGGGACCAACTTGGGCTCTGAGCATGCATTACAGATATAGTTTTCAACCTATGTCTACGAATTATCTGTGTCAGCTATTGGCTGAGAAGCGAGAGCACTATGTGTTACTTGACTTAACAGTATTTGTAAATTCCTTATAAAGTTGTGACAATCTAAGAGAGATCACCCAGTGATTTACCTGAAGAGATTAAGCAAAAATTATATATTTCTCCATGGGGAAATTTCTTCTCCAGACTTGTCTTGAAATGACAATATACTGAATATACAGAATATATACATATACAGAATATAGATGTACGCAAAATATGGCAAAGACACAAATAATTTGCTGCCTGGGGAGTTCATTTTTCCACCATAAAAGACAAACTGCTCTCTGTAGATGTAAGTAACTATATTTTCTTTGCTCTAATTTGTGAATGTTCATGGTGTACCCCAAGACATCAATCAGAATGTCCAACTCCTACTAGAGCTCTCCCCAAAGTTCCTTATACCTCTTCTTCTTACATTTCCCCATGGCTGGTTCATAGGAAATGAAGCAAGTGTCCAATTTTCAGTTCTTGTCTTACTCATGTATTCATTCAATACATATTTATTTTGTTCTTTCTATATCCTAAGCACTGTATAGGAGCTGGAGATACACTAGCAGACTAGATATTCTTGTTGCTCATGACCACTGAAGAGAGTCAGAAGATGGGTGATCAATAGACAGAAGAAGAATATCAGATAGGGGAAGTACCATGGAGAATGTTTCCAAAGGATATTAGGTAGAGAATAACTGAGGGATCAGAGAGGAGGTTTTTTTGTATTGTGTCCCGAGGGAAGGCAGCCCTTGGGAGACAATACTTCCTCCAGGAACTAAGAACAGGGAGGAGCCAGCCATACAAAGATGGTGGAAGGGCATGTTCCACAATGGCCTTAAGGTGGATATAAACTTGATGTGCTTGAGGGTAAGTAGAAGGCCCCGAAGTGGTAGGAATAGGGTAGGAATAATGCAGGATAACAAGCTCGTGTTTTTATCGTAAGGCACTGGCACCCCAATGGCCTGGCTGCTCTGGGGAGAATGGAGGCAGAATGGAAGAAAAGAGGGCAGTTAGGAGACCATGGCAGAGTCTGGGCAAAGAGGTGGTGGCCCGGACCAGGATGGCTGTAATAGGGATGGGGAGAACTGGGCTAACATGGGAATCATTAAAACAGAGAGGTGGAGAGCAGTTACTCTTAGATATGGTGTGAATCCAGGATGGTTTCTAAACTTCCTTTCCCTTTAATATCCATGTTGACTGTGGCCTTGAAAACCTTGGAAGCATCCTGTCTGAGAGTAAACAGGTGGCCAGTGTTGCAGAAAATACCATTGGGAAGCTTTCGATACTAGGGGCAGAGGAGTCAGTATTTCCCATTTCCCTCCAGACTGGAGAGGTTGTGATTTATTTTTATTCATTTTTAGGAAAGGGTTTTTTGTTAATATAGAAATTATTACAAGCAATTAGTGAGATAGTCATCTTAAAAATTATATTTTATGGAAAGCATTGCTAGGATTTCATCTTAAAACTGACTAAATTGAGTCTACGTCCTCGGCTCTTTGTGATTAAGAAGAGATGTGTGATTAAGATTTGTTTGGGGGTTTTTAGCACTACTATGGTTACGGGGTGATGGTTGAAAATGTTCTATCCAGCACGTTATTAGTTATTCCATTTCTTGATAAAAAAGACATTTGAGAACAAGGCCGAGGCTGGGAGTGTGGTGGGGGTGGGGAACCCAAACTCTGTGAAATGCTTAACCTTTTAACATAGTTCAGCAAAGTTTAGATTTCTGGCAAAATGCCTAGACTTTGTAAGTCTGTTTGTGGTTGTAAAACCCGACAAGACCCTGGTGCTTAAATTATCCTGGCTCAAAAGTTGAGACAATATGAGGAGAGCAAAGGGGGAAAAAATAACAAACACGCCCTGATAGCCACATCTGGGTTTATGGTACGGAGTGAGGAATTTGGAAAAGGATGCTGGGGGTGGGGTGTGGTTATAGCCTATGGCTCCTTGGAGGTCCATCAACTATCTCTGATGAGAAAACAGAGGTACCCAAAGGGAAAGAAAGTTTGAAAGGTGAAGAGGGGTCTTAAGAATACAAGACAAACCGAAGTTGTCGTAGATGAGAAGGAATTGCTTGCTTTATGGAATCACAGGGCTTGTCCTCATTGAAAACAGTGGAAAAGACTAAGCAAGGTATACCAGTCTCAGGCATTTAGTCCAGAAAGAGTTGTCCAGAAATGCATTTGCAGGTTACCATTTCTTGAGTTTGTGACAGTGTCATGTAGCCAGAGAAAATGGGGAATTAGTCCCTAGCCAAGAGCAATTACATACTTCATGCCTACCTGACACTGTCTGGTATGTGTCAACACCTCTGTTGGTTTGTATCCCTAGGAGTTGCTGTAAAAGTTGTCAGAACATAGGGATCTTTTTAAAATAAAAAAGTAAGATGATAATTATGAAAATAATTATGGATGCATATAGTATAGTACTTCCCACACAGGGTCCTAGAACCCTCATTCTGAGAGATGAACAGTAGATGACCGGGGATTGTTTCAACCTTCAGTTCAGTGGTCTGTTAGATTGGAAAGCCTCTAAATGTTTCCCATATTTCTCCACTCTCATAACACCTTTCAAAGTTGTTAATGTTTTATGTGTATTCCAAAGCTCTGGAAATGGAACAGAGTATCCAGTGTTTTCCAAATATCTTTGATCACAAAACTCTGTCCTGTGTCCTTATTCCCTTTTATAGTGGAGTGTTTCATATTCTGAGGGCACGTACACTGGCAAACTGGTGTAATGAAATGTACATTGTGGGCGTGTCTAGGAAAGGGATTTGCAATGGGGGCTCGGGAGCATGGAGAAGGAATCAGAGAAATAGAAAAATGGTGAGTGAGGTTAGTAAGAAATGAGTGATAAGTGGTAAGAATGCTTTTACCTACCAAAAACTCCAACCACACTGACTTTAATCAATAAGAAGACT
This sequence comes from Glis glis, assembly GCA_004027185.1. NCBI lineage: Eukaryota > Metazoa > Chordata > Mammalia > Rodentia > Gliridae > Glis > Glis glis. The sequence continues at coordinate 5,528 of PVJS01057209.1, read as the reverse complement.
GAAGGTCAGTGGTTTGGGGTTTTATTTTTAGCAACTTAACAATGCTAGATCCAAGGTGTCTGCATTCCTCAGAATACAAAATGGCTGCTGCAACTCTGACCTTCACATCTGTATCCAAGGCAGGAAAAAAGTAGAAGAAAGGGGGAGGGTTTGGGAAAGGCTGTCCTTTCAATCAGAAAAGTAAAAAGAAGTTTCTAGGACCACCCCAGTGTACTTGTGAGTTTAACTAATTGCATGGCATTGTGTCTTAGTAGAGAGCTGTGGGAGAGATTAAACAGGAATTTTACCTTGCTCAGTCAGGCACTTTCTTAGTGACCTGAGGCAGTAACAGAATTGAGGTAAGCCAAGGAGTTTGGGATGATTCATGTGTATTTCAAGCTGTGGAACTTGAAATGGGAGCAGAATGTGTTATTTTAGATAATTTCCTCTGGACAAGGATTTGAAGTAACCAGGGCTTTCTGAAGGATGGAACAGAAACATCCTACCTTTTTTTCCCTGTCTTGAATAAAGCATACTCTTTTACAAAATGAAAAAAAAAAGTGTGTGTGTGTGTGTGTGTGTGTGTGTGTGTGTGTGAGCAGACCTGTCCCCATCCCTGGAAACACTGCTGGTGGCGTGTCATCTGGATCGAGGTCAGTCCTTGCCAGAAGACAAAGTGTTCTGAGCTTCTCCGCAGTCACTGGTGGACTTCATCGCTTTTACTAGATTGGATCTTTCAGGACCTGGTCCAGCCCAGGGCTGGTGACATGAAAGCAGACTGGAGACTGCTAAGATAATCACCATGTTTTTTCACTCTCTGGGCTCGTAATGGGGATAAAAATACACTAGGAAACAAATTGGTTGCATTTGCTTATGAAATTTCCTGTGGTAGCAGGACACAGGCATGTTGCGAGGACGCTGTTCTCGGCGGAATGGGATGTATTAAGAGGAGACCCACATGAGGGGCTTTCAACTTGTAGCCCACAAAGCACCCAAAAGTACATTTGCTAGAAAGTGATTTGTTCTATAAAATGGTAATTATGTGGCCTCTAATTCATGTTATGACGAAGACCCACTGATGTTATACTACCTTTTGCAAAGAAACTCAAAGTATGTTCCTTTCTATTATATTTTTCATTATAAAAATGATATAAGCCTCATTACTCTGAACATTATTTTGAAATATCTCATTTCTTTTTGTTGTTGTTATTGTTTTATGTGTGTGGGGGGGTACTGGGGATTGAACCTGTGGGGGAGGGTTCTACCTCTGAGCTACACCCCCAGCCCTATTTCATATTTATTTTGAAATAGGGTCTCATTAAGTTGCTGAGGGCCTCACTAAATTGCTGAGGTTAGCTTCGAACCTACAATCCTGTCTCACTCAGCCTCTCAAATTCTGGGATTAGAGGCATGCACCACCACACCCTGCTTATCTCCAAAGTTAAATTTGTAGCATTATACAGTGACTTACTTTCTTCACTTTATTATAGGATAAGCATTTTTTTGATGTTACCTAGGCTCACTCTACTATATGAACAGATTGTTTCCATTTTTTCTCAAGGTACTATATTATCATTCCTCATATAGTAATAGTGCTTTTGTCCACAGATGTAAAATTATTCAACTAACATATTTTATCCTGAACTCTTTTACTGATTACCTGTTTATATATGTGCAAGAAACCATGGGGGATTCACGATTAGCAATAGTGGGCCACTTTTAACCACTTGAAGAGAATGTGGTTCAAAGTGCATATGTCTGTCCATGCGGAGTTGACAAAACTAGCTATTTGTAGAAGACAAGTGTAAAAGATTAACAGAGCCAGGCGTGGTGGCGCATGCCTGTAATCCCAGTACTTGGGAGGCTGAGACAGGAGGATCGCAGGTTTGCAGCAAGCCTCGGGAACCTAGCAAAGGCCCTCCGCAACTTAGTGAGACTATGTTTCAAAATAAAGTATAAAAAATAGGGCCGGGGGCATAGCGCGGAGGTAGAACGCCCCTGCGTTCAGTCCCCGGTACCACAAAAATAAAATAAGATAAAATAAAATAAAATAAAATAAAATAAAATAAAATAAAATAAAATAGGGCTGGGGGGATAGCCTAGAGGTAGAATGACCCTGGGTTCAATCTCCAGTACCATGAAAAAAAATGCATATGTCTGTCCATGTGGAGTTGACTGAACTAGCTATCTATAGCAGACAAGTATAAAGATTAGCAGGACACATCAGGACCACTCCCATAGAGGCAAAATCACTTGGGGACACAGTGAGTAGGTGGCCATCTGCAAGAAGAGAGGCCTCAGGAGAAACCAAACCTATTGACTCCTTTTTTTTTTTTTTTTGACTCCTTGACGCCGGATTTCTAGCCTCCAGAACTGTGAGAAAATAATCTCTCTTGTTTATGCAAAAAAAAAAAAAAAGAAAGAAAAAAAAGAGGGGGTCATAGGTGCTATAAGGAGTTGTGAAGAGAAGAGATTGGAAATGGAGTCACTCCTCCATCCAGTCTGTGTGTGACGTGGATGTAGAGAGGTGGGAGGCACGGGCTGGAAGCTACTCCAGGCACAAGCAGAAAGGGTAGCGAATCACTGGGGATGTTTAAGGAGTAGTTAACTTCATTCCTGGTTTGCATAATGGAGTTTATTTTAACCTCAGTTTCCTGCATTTCCAGGAGAAAGTCGTCTGAGCCCTTATATGTGTAACATGTATTTCCCAGCTCTCTTTTCCACTCGTATGTTCAAACCCCATCAGGAAGTAGGCGTCTGACAGGGAGGAGACATGAGCTCTCCTTTTTCCTAGTGTGAACTCCTTTTCCCACAGTCTTATTCTTTGCCTGTCATCTCTTGCCAAACCCTCAAAAAAAAAAAAAAAGAAAACTTCGTTTGGAAGAGAAAAATCAAAACCAAATATTTGTACCTATACATACTTACCAGAATTTTCCCACTGACTTGCATCCAGGGTAGAACCGGGAGTTATTGTTCAATCTGGAATTATCTCTGCTTTAACTTTGTGAGAACAGTATTGAAACGTGTATGGAAGTTGAAGATATTTCATGATTCCAAAGCGTCAGAGCCGAAGCAGCCTTGTGACAGCCCACTGGATCACCTAGAAGTGCTCTTCAAACACTACTTTTTTTTGGCATTGCATTTTCCTATTAAATGGAATCTTTACCCTGAAGACCAAATGCAAACCACATAAAATCAAGTCTGCCTCCTTCAGCACATTGACTCTGGGTCCCTAATGTTTCTCAGGACACAGATCAAAAAACACTTGTTTAATCGTGTCTGCTCATTTTACAGATGAGAAAACTGAGCCCCAGAAATTCAAGTACCCACAGAGGACCTTCTGCCTCAAATTCCACTGTGAGAGCGGGTCCACTCAGCACGGATGCAGGCTGATGCCTGACTTCAAGCCTTTGAATAAGAGATACATGCATTGGGGTGGGCCACAATCTCTACTTCTTTATTCTTCTCTCTCCCTTCTCTTGGAAAAACAACAGCATCATCAACAAAAGCCTACGTCTATGTTTCCAGGCCTGGGAAGCAGAGGAGAAAGCAAAGGGCCGTCCAAATAGCAGCATCCTCCACTCCCAGGTCCTCTGGGCCCGGGATGGGCTTTTCCCTCACAGTCCCAAGAGAGCTGGGAGGCTCATGGCAGCACGTCCGTCTGTCCGCTGGGTCAGCAAGGCCTGCCTTTCAAGGACCACCAAGCAACACGGGAACCCAGAACAGTGAGTCCCTTTCTCCAAGAAACACGCTGTGCCCAAAACGCAATCAATTTCTACTTTCTGAACAACTGTGTGTTCCCAGTTCCAACCCTTGAAATCCTTTTAGGGAGTTGTTTTCATTAGACATAGATAGTTGTAAGAAAAATGGTCTGAACTGAACTGGAGAAAGCCTTTTCTGGTTGAGGGTGTCTAATGGTCCCTAATGTGCCCTTTCGGTTTGTGGGCAAATGTGTTACCATAAGTTGCCTGCGGATACATCCAGTCGCACTGATAGTTTCTGAATTAAAGGGACCCACAGGACAAATGGTGGTGCCTCTAATACGGGTGTGTAACATACACCTGGGGTAGTGTACCTGGCATAGACCACAAATTGGTGAGCTAGGAACCAAATGTGATACACAGGGTTACTTTATGTGGTGTGCATAAAGTATGTGGTATTTTGAAATTTTTGAGTAATTTTTTTTCATGTGTGTGGTACTAGGGGTTGAATCCAGGGGCATTCTACCTCCGTGTTACACCCCCGAGCTCTTTTTATTTTTTGCAGTACTAGGGATTGAACCTAGGGGCATTCTACCTTCAAGCTACACTCCCAGCCCTATTTTTTATTCTTTATTGTGAAACATGGTCTCACTAAGTTGCTGAGGGTCTCACTAAGTAGCTGAGGCTGGCCGCGAACCTGTGATCCTCCTGTCTCAGCCTCCCAAGTACTGGAATTACAAGTGTGCGCCACCATGTCTGGCTTTATTTTTTGTTTTGAAACAGGGTCTCGTTAAGTTGCTGAGAGTTTTACCATATTGCTGAGGCTATTCTTGGACCTGCGACCCTCCTGTCTCAGCTTGCCAAGTACTGGCATTACAAGTGTGTGCCACTACACCCATTTTGAATAATTTTTTAAAAAGTGATTTCATGTAAAAAATATAGATTTCTAACTTCTCTGGAAAAAATCAGAAGACTGGGCAGTACTGTGTCCAAAGTCTTAAGTATTGTTAAAAGGAAGCATTTGGCCCGAGCTGTGCGGTGTCTGCCCTGTAGAAGGGATGTGCTTAGCCCCTTAGCGTGCCTCTATCCCCTGTTCTGTAGCCAACACATGGGCCGGGTACTGTCCTTGTGGTGTTCAACTTTCCTTTGTACCTATACTTCTGTTAAAGGGGGACAAGAAGTATTTGGCATAGGGGGCACGTTTCTCTTCTGTAGATCTAGATTAACATACATAATTTAATTGGCTCTCTGGGTATTTGCGTTTGCCCTTTATAGTGTGTGAACAGATAACACCGTGTTCTACTCATTCTACGATACACACTCTTCCCCTCGTATTTTGGCATCTGTGAAACTGGGAGGCATCTTTGAATAGCTTCAGCACACTGCAGTCATGAAGTGGTCACTGACCGTGAACTTGGTCATAACTTTGCGCACTGTTACGCTGCTTTTTATGCTCAGTATCCAAAAGGTGTAGGCTGAGTTTAATTGCTATTTAAAATGTCGGGATTGCAAACTAGTTCAACCACTGTGGAGATCAGTGTGGAGATTCCTCAGAAAACTGGGAATGGATCTACCATATGATCCGGCTATACCACTACTGGGTATCATACCAAAGGGATTGAAACTAGAAAACAACAGTAATATTTGCGTACCCATGTTCATAGCAGCACAATTCACAGTGGCCAAATTATGGAACCAACCTAGATGTCCATCAACAGATGAATGGATTACAAAATTATGGGAAATACACACAATGGAATTCTACTCAGCAATAAAGAAGAAAATAACAGCATTTGCAAGAAAATGGAAAGATCTGGAGAACATTATGTTAAGTGAGATTAGCCAATC
>PVJS01057208.1:0-12121 GCA_004027185.1 Glis glis | reverse complement strand
GTAGCGCGGAGGTAGAATGCCCCTGTGTTCAATCCCCGGTACCGCAAAAAAAAAAAATAGTAAGTAAGTAAATAAATAAATAAAGGACTTGGGGTGTAGTTCAGAGGTAGAATGTCCCTGGGTTCAATCCCTAGTACCACCACCAAAAAAAAAAAAAAAAGCTATGTGTATTTCTCCATTGAGTTCCTCATTTAAACATAGACATGTCAGAGACCAGAACAAATCACAAAACCTCTGATGTTTTGTTAATGTCCCAAGGCTTTCCATACCATGGGAGCAAGACTGTGGATGTCTCCTGCAAACCCAAGGGAGGTACATGCATATGCACCGTATTTAATAAGTCACCGGCCAATCCCACCATCCTTCCCATCATCTTGATTCCGTCTCAAGCGGCAGCAGGGTACCCTGCTCATGGAAAGAGGTAGCTTAAGGAAATTTTACATATATTACAGCCTTGGATGGTTTCTTTGTGTTTCTTATTTTTTTATTTTATGTTTTATTTAATTTTATTAGTGCATTTCAATCATACATCTTGAAGGATTTCAGGGTGGTTGACGTATACATGCACTCATCGGTCAATTAGCCCTCCCCAATTCCACCCCCCCCGTTTCCCCCTCCCTCCTTCCCATTTTCAGCATAGTAGTTGACTTTGATATCTTTGTGTAAGTCCATCCTGTGCTCCAGTTTGTTTCCCTCTCCTTCCCTCCCGTCTCCCCCAGTTAGTTCACCTTCTTCGCTCATCTGAGGTTTTCTCTCTTTGTCTGTGGTCCCTCCTGTGCAGGGTCATGGCTCATCCTCCCCTGACTTCAGCACTGGGGTACTCCAGGGCAGGGGGGCCAGGGGCTTGCCTGCCCTATGTCCCCAGTGCTGGGGGGGGGGTCTCCAGGGGTGGGGCCCAGGGCTCTCCTGCCCCGCGTCCCCAGCGCTGGGGGGATCTCCAGGAGTAGGGCCACCCACCCCGTGTCCCCAGCACCGGGGGGGAGGGGTTCTCTGGGGGCGGGGCGGAGGGCTCACCCGCCCCGCATCCTCAGCGCCGAGGGGAGGGGTTCTCCGTGGGTGGGGCAGAGGGTTTGCCTGCCCTGTATCCCCAGGGCCAGAGAGTGTCCAGGGGTGGGCCAAGGGCTCACCCGTCCCCCCTGTCCCAGCGCCAGGGGAGGGGCTCTCCGAGGGCGAAGCCAAGGGCTCACCCACCCCATGTTCACAGCACCAGGGAGCGGGGTTCTCTGGGGGCGGGGTCAAGGGCTCGCCTGCTCCGTGTCCCCAGCGCTGGGGTTCTCTGGGGGCAGGGCCGAGGGCTCACCCACCCCGTGTCCCCAGCGCTGAGGGGTCTCCGGGGGTGGGGCCAAGGGCTTACACACCCTGTGTCCCCAGCACCAGGGGGAGGGGTTCTCCAGGGGCGGGGCTGAGGGCTCACCCGCCCTGCATCCCCAGTGCCAGGGGGAGGGGTTTTCTAGGGTGGGGCTGAGGGCTCACCTGCCCCACACCCCCAGTGCTGAGGGGAGGGGTTCTCTGGGGACAGGGCTGAGGGTTCACCCGCCCTGTGTCCCCAGTGCTGGGGGGGTCTCTGGGGGTGGGGCTGAGGGCTCACCCTTCTTGAGTCCCCAGTTCCGGGGGGAGGGGACCTCAGAGGGCGGGGCCGAGGGCTTGCCCACCCCATGTCCCCAGCAGGTTCAACTTGGGCTTCATCATGGTCTGATGTCAACTGCTTTCGATGGTGGGCTATAATCACTAGTTTCACAAGAATCAGCTGTTTCTTTGCTGGAGGATTCCAGGAGCCATGGTGTGGCTCAGCCAAGATGGCGCCTTTGTCTCGGCTCTCCGCTCACCAGGAGAAATGCTTTGAGCTCCCCACCTCCCTCCGCTCCTTCCACTGGCTCACAATCTGCTGCACTTTGGCTCTCATTATTTTGTTGAGTTTGGCCATCCTGCATTTCTTTCTCTTTTTTTTTTTTGCAGTACTGGGGAATTAACCCAGGGGCATTCTACCTCTGAGTTACACCCCCAGCCCTATTTTTTATTCTTTATTTTGAAACCGGTCTCACTAAATTGCGGAGGGCCTCACTAAGTAGCCGAGGCTGGCCGTGAACCCAGATCCTCCAGTCTCAGCCTCCCAAGTACTGGAATTACAAGTGTGCGCCACCACGCCTGGCCCTGCTTTTCTTGTCAAGAAGCAGTCTTCCCGCCAGTTGAGCTCTGACTCTTGGCGCCAGCGACACTCTGCAACTCGCTTTCCCACCATCTTAGTTCTCCCCTGTAAGGCCTCTTTGGCTCTGGCCAGTTCCTGCTCCTTCTGTGTCAACTGGACCCTGAGCTCTGTGGCTGAGAGGACCTTGGCAGAATTGCCGCCCTGCAACTCCTCCAAGTCCTTGGCCAACATCTCCTTCATCTGCTTCCTAGAGCTGGGACACCTCTTCCCGCAGGAGCACTGGCTGGCCGCAGTCACCATCTGCTGGAGCTGTCCCGGCGCGGGGCCGATCGCAGGGCCCCGATGCATCTGTGCACAACTCTCAGGCTGCGGGCCAGTGGTCACTTGGGCCCTGCCCAAATATATTTCTTTCTTTTTTTTTTTTTTGCGGTACTGGGGATTGAACCCAGGGGCATTCTATCTCCGCGCTACACCCCCGGCCCTATTTTTTGTACTTTATTTTGAAACTGGGTCTCATGAAGTTGCGGAGGGAGAGAGAGAGAGAGAGAGAGAGAGACAGGGAGAGCTGCCCAAATATATTTTTAAAAATGGTTGAAAGACCTCTGGGCGCCAGGGTGCAGGCAGGAGGGGTTGCTGGGGGCGGTGAGCTGTTTCCGTGCCAGGCTCAGCGGCGGCCAGCACTCGGAGCTCTGCGGCCGTGGCCACAGTTGCGCCTTCCTCCTCATCCTCTTCGCGGGCTCTGAGCAGGGATGCAGCTACCGCCCCAGCCCCGCAGCCCTGCTCCCCACCCTACTTTTCTTGTTAAGAAGCAGTCTTCCCGCCGGCCGAGTTCCGAGTTTCGGAGTGCCGGCAACATGCTTCCTCCCTTTATCTCACTCACCCGTGTTCTGTGGATCTGGTTCGACGTGGATTTCATCATAGTCCGATGTCAACTGCTTTCGATGGTGGACTACAATCGCTGGTTTCACAAGAATCAGCTGTTTCTTTTCTGGAGGATTCCGGGGGCCGTGGTGCTGGCGTGGCTCAGCCAAGATGGAAGCTTTGTCTCCGCTCTCTGCTTACCAGGTGAAATGCTTTGATCTACCTACCGCCCTCCGCTCTTTCCACTGCCTCGCATTCCACTGCACTTTGTGCCCCATTGCTTTGTTGAGTTTTGGCTGCCCTTGTTTTCTTGTCAAGAAGCAGTCTTCCTGCCCTCCGAGCTCCCTCCCCCTATCCCGCCATCTTGATTGCTCCGTGTTTCTTATTTTTGAGATCTTGGTGACTTAAGAAAGACAGCATTTGTAGAGGGTATAGTGGACTGCTTACTAGAAGGCTCCAGGGCTTATTCAGCACTTTTGACCCACCAATCCCATTAGCTCTGGCATTAGAAAACCAGACAGCTATCCCCAATGGAGTCCATCCAGCGTATGAAGATTGACAACTGGGGCGGTTAGGAGGAAGGCTCTGAGTGTCCCAGGCAGGGCAGGCTCAGCTGACTGAGTGTCCCCTGGGGAGTCTCACATGCTGTCTTGGAGTCCTGAAGGTAAGTGGAGTCCCAGTGATGACAGAGGCAGATCTGCTGATACTAGAGGCCATTTGGAAGCAGGTGGATCTTATCATGGAGACTCCTCATTGTGGGTTAAACTGTGTCCCCATCCACCAAAAAATAGGTCGAAGTCTTACCCCCCAGTAGGATCTTTGGAGAGGACCAGATACTTAATATTTTAGACTTTGGGTTGACATGGTCTCTATCACAGTTACTCAGTTTTGTTTTTGTAGAAGGAAAATAACCCCAGACAATATGTAGACATGCAGGTGTGGCCATGTGCCAATAAAACTTTATTTGCAACAACAAGCAGAGAACATAGGGTTCAATCTGTAGGCTGTAGTTTGCTGATCCCTGCTTTGGGGACACTCTGAGGGACAGAATGAATGCTAATACCCAGAGGAGAGTGCAGGACATGGGAGGGGGCTCACCACAGAATTGAGCCTTCTGGGGGAAATTCCTTCCTACTAAACTTCACCCACGCAAGACGTGTTTGTCCCAAGCTTCTGTGGAGAGGCCCAGGGGCCTTTGCAGTGGTCCCCTGCCTGAGGAGTGAAAGATGACCTGTCATCAGCATGCCACATGTGCGAGACCTGAGATGATGATGGAGAGATCGTGCAACAAGGCCCCAACTTCTTTCTCCATATAGAGCGCAGTACCAAGCGAAAGTGGAACCCAGCCACACAGGAAGTTTAGCAACTCTCTTTATTCACATTGTATTATCAGATCCGGTCACTTCTCAGCTCAACGCCCTCCATGGCTCCATCTCACCCAGAGCGAAAGCCAACATCCTCGTGATGTCCCGCCAGGCCCTGGACAATCCACTTGGGTACCTCTTGGATTGTATCTTCCTCTCTTTTTTTTTTTTTTACTTTTATTTGCATTTATTTTATGCTGGATTTATTGCCATGCCATGTTTTTGTTTCTTCAGTTTCTTCTGGGATGTCTTTTTCTTCAGTGCTGTGATAGTTGGTCTGGTTTGTCAACTTGACCCTCTTAAGATCATGTGACTTTGGTTGTGTAACAGCAGATTGAACCGGAAGTCCTGCCCTAAATGTGGGTAGCAGGGTTCTGATAGGTGCAGGACTTAGATAAAAAGAAGGAGAAAGCTGCGTAGAGCTGAGCTGCGACTCTTCCTGAGGAAAACGCATCTGCTCTCGTTTGAGATCGTCAGTCTCCAACTTCGCCGTTTCCTTGGAGAACTTCTTGATCTTCTGCTCTCGTCTGAGATCGTCGGCCTCCAACTCTTCGAACTGAAACTTCACCATCATTTCTCCAAAGAGCTTCCTGATCTTCACATCTTGGACTGGACTGAATTGGTGGTTGCTTCAATCCTGGGACTCCGGCTCTTAGACCGCCCGACCAGCTGTTGATTCCTCTGACTTTCCACGTGCGGTCGAAATTCAGGACTCCATTGTGAGCTGATCTAATAAATCCTTTTCCCCCCCTCCCTTCCTTTCTTGATTCTGTGAATTCTGTTGATCTGACCAATACAAGTGCAACCTCCTCTTCTGGCGTACGGACCATCTGCTCCTTCTCAGTGAAGGTCATCTCAGTGTGACAGGAGAGCCTGTGCCTGGGTTAACCCAACCCTGAGCTCTGTAAGCATGGTGCATCTCGGGGGCTTTGTTCACCTGGAGATGTTCAACGACCAGAGAATCGACATCTAAACCCTTAAGTTCAGCATGACTTTCTGCATTTTTAAGCATTGCAGCAAAAATTCAGCACGCTTTTTGGGTCACCGACCCTGTGTCCAGCCCCACTGTTTGGCCTGGGAACGCCTACCAACTCCACCATCGTAACACCAGACTGGCACACACTGCTTCTTTAAAGTGACATCTTTCAGATACTTGGTGGTTTTTTGGATGTGTATACCCTTGATGGCCCAGGTGTTTTCATGGGTGTTCTTAAAATGAACATGAAGATTTGAACCCCTTGATTTGCATGATTTTGTGGGTCAAGAGAGTAGCGCATCATTTCATAGATCACCTCAGGCTGCTTACAGGAAGAGACTCTTCTTTTCTTTACTCCCTCCAGCCACATCGGCCCCACTTGCTGTCCTTGAACACACCAGAGTCAGTCTCACCCCAGGACCTTTGCACCAGCGGTTCCCTCTGTCTTGGAGTCTTTCCCCCTCGGCCATCTGCATAACTTGCTAGCTCATTGCCTATGTCAGGTCTTTTCTCAAATGCCATCTTGTCTTTGGAGCCTTCTCTGACCCTCTTACTTGTCATGGCAACCTTCCCTTGCTCCCTCTCCTCAGACTCCTTATTTCTTTTTCCCTGTGTAGTATTCTCTATCGTAGGTGCCACCATCTAACGTTCTATGCATTTTAATTACTTAATGTGCTTCTTGTCTGTTGCCCTCCATTAAGATACAGACTTTAAGAGGGCAGGGCTGTTGTTTTGCTCGCCGCTACCTCTTCACATACAGAACACACTGGCACAGAGTATGTAGTTAATACTACACATATTTGTTGCAACTTTCTGGTTGACATAAATGAATCGCAGAGCTTTCACAGATTTCATTATGTGGGTATATTCTCATTTATTTACCTGACTTCCTTTTGATGGTTGGCACCTATTGGTTCCATTGTTTGGTTGTTAAACAATAGTGCTGCAAAATCTAGACTCAAAGGTTTTACAGACAAATGACCTGGTTTCTTTGGCAAGGAAATTGCAAGGAAAAAGAGAAATGGGTGCGTGTGGAGGGGGCACAGGGGAGAAAGCCTGCAGATGAAAAGAAATTTGAGAGACATAGCAACACAGAGCAATGCGTGAACCTTCCTTGGACCCTGGCTCAAGTAGACAGACTCTTAAAAATCATGTGTTTTCACATTTGTGATAGAATTGGAAACTTGAATACAGGTATTTAGCAATACTAGGAAAATATTGCTAGTTAAGTTGGGATGTAATAGTGGCACTGTGGCTATGTCAAAGGTCATTTTGAGACACAGGTGGAGCATCCCTACTCTGAAAATTTGAAATCTGAAATGCTCCCAAATCCATAACTTTTTGAGTTTAAAATGTTTTGAATTTCAGATAATTTCAGATTTTGGATTTTCAGTCTAGGGATGCTCACGTTCATGCAACATTCCAAACTTTGAAATCTGACATACTTCTAATCTCACCCATTTTGGATAAAGGATACTCAATCTGTACTTAATGACATATTTGCAGATGAAATGGATCCGATGTCCGAGGCATGCTTGCAGATAACACAGGGATGGGGCAAGTGAGAAGGATACAGATGAAATCAGACTGGCCACGCATTAGTAATTGTTGAAGCTGGGAGGTGCTGATGGTTTTTTTTTTTTTTTTGGTTCTGTTTTGTCTACTATAGTACATATTTTGACATTTTTCATAATGGGAAAATTTAAAAGCATATAGTGATTAATGATCTAGTGTGTGAAGTGGGGTTGAATGAGTGGGAGTCACATGAAATAAAACTGTCCATAAATTGAATAATCGGTAAAGCTGGGTGCTGGGTGCATGTGCTTTTTTTTTTTTTTTTGTAAGCCATCCTTTCTACTATATATTCCTGACATTTTCTATAGCGGAAATGCATGTGCACCCTTGACCATCCTTGCATAAATCCCTTCTTAAATCTTCCCTGACCTCATTTCCCTTCATTCTTGATCTGGCTGGTCCAGAGCTGCTCTATGTGGTATCTGACCAAACACCAGTCCTGCCTTAATGAACTAAAACTGGTTTTTTTTTTTTTGCGATACTAGGGATTGCACCCAGGGGCATTCTACCTCTGAGCTACACCCCCAGCCCTATTTTTTTAATTCTTTATTTTGAAACAGGGTCTCATTAAGTTGCGGAGGGCCTCACTAAGTAGCTGAGGCTGGCCGCGAACCCGGATCCTCCGGTCTCAGCCTCCCAAGTACTGGGATTACAAGCGTGTGCCACCATGCCCGGCTTAAAACTGTTTTTTTAAAATCTCAATGTTATTGAAATATAATTTACATATCATACATAAAATTCACCTGTTTTAAATGTATAATTCAATGATTTTTAGTAACTCCACAGAGTTGGCATCCATAACCACAATCTAGTTTTAGAACATTTCCATCACCCAGTAAGGTCCCTGGAGCCCACCCTTCCCTCATCTCCTTTCCCATGCCAGCCCTAGGCGACCACTGAGCTACCGTCTGTCACTATAGATTTGCCTTGTCTCGACCTCTGCCTTTTGACTCAGGGTCCTTATCTTGCATTTTGTACATCCTCCTTCCTACCCTACAAAATGGCATTTCTTACTCAAGGACTCTTCTTGTTCTGTTCTTACTAACTGGTCTTTGAGACATGTCTCACCCGTTTTGCTCAGAGATTTAAAGGATTCAGTTCCCTCCATTTGGGAAATTACCGTGTCACAGTGATGTCTGTGACCCTGGAGTTCCATAGAAATTAATGATATGCTAATAGGACAGTGATGATCAAGGCTCAGAAGATGTCCTGCAGGTTAATGAATGGTTTAGAGAGTGGGCAGTCCAATCCAGACCTGGAGGTCAGTAACCTCAATAAGTACATTTCTCAATCAGTGTCCCCGGGACCTTGGCTGTTGATAAGGTCTGAGAGCCCTCTGGTGTTTTTTGCCGTCTCAGGGGTCAAGGTTACATGATTTTCATGCCATAGATCTTTGACCCCCGGTCCTGGAGGGACATCAATATAATGATATTGCTGGGGTTTAGTTCTTTATTTTATAGTGTGTCATAGTCGCCCAGTTCATTAGAAAATGTATGCTGGGAGCTCTTCTATTTTGTGAGCTAGACTTCTCCTAGCATCCAGAATATTAATGCAAAACCTGATGGCCTAGTTATTGGATACTCTATATCAATTGAATAACTTCATCTAGAAATCCGGAGCCATGAAGCAATTCATTTGTTCACTCATTCATTTATTCATTCATTCAATACGTACCAATTATGTCTGAACAAATGTCTACTAGATGCTAGACTCAGTATCAGGAGTTGAAGATATTAGGTAAGAGAAAAAAACAGTTCTTGTCCTTAGGAAAGTCACAATGTAGTGGCGAAGACAGACGTACAGAAATAATGGCAAAAACTGGAATAAATATTCTGTGCCAAGTATAATGTTAGTATAGAGGGAATCAGGACATATTTCATAGAACTTATATTTGATTTGGGTCTTGAAGGAGGATCAAAAGCTTGCATATGGCAAAAGGGGGCAGAAACATTTTAAGACCGAGAAAAAATATAAACTATGAGATATGCAATGAAATTTGAGAGCTAATTATTTCCTTCTTATTTTTTAAGTGTGATATTTTTCCTTTCAAAATTCTAAGATAAAAATATCTTTGCTTCTCCTTAGCTACTAGTATAACTGAAAGTTATAAATTTACCTTTGTATGCTGCATTGGATACAACTCATATTTTTGAATGAAGTGTTTTTTTATGCTGCTTACCAGATTAAAATCCACTGGGTAGAAATCCAGTTACAAGAAGAGTGCCAAATTTTTCATCGTGGCAGACTTTGTGAGCTGACCTCTACCTATTTCTCCAATTTGATGCCTGGCTTTCTCCCCAACATTCATGTCATAGTAATACAATTCCTGAACAAATCATGATTTTCATCACCTTCAAGAATTTGTACAGGTTGGTTTTTTTCTTGAATCCTGAAACCTTTGGTTATACTCCCAGAGGACTTTTGACTTTGACAACACTGTCTCCCTCAGTCTTCCAGGTTGAGTTATCAGTAAAATATATCCAGATATTAAAAAAAAAGTGAACTTGCTGTAGAGAGTCATTTAATATTGATCAAGTGAATTTGGGGAATGACTACCAGAGACAATAATTTTCAGTTTTACAAGACGGATATTGAACTATTTTTTATTATTGCACTTATTCACCAGAGTTACTTGTCTCATGAGGTTCATGGTAATAGATCTTGGTAAAGGATAATAAAACCATGTTCTCAGCACATGAACATGTACTTTTCTTCCTGTTTTCTATAGTGGAATGTCATGGACTTAATTCTTGGTTCTTGTAGTAAAAGAAAGATACAAACCTTTTAGTTGATTTTTTTATCTAAAACCTTATTTCAAGTTCCTACATTTTAGACAATCTTATCCAGATATTCAAAGACCCATGAAAAAATTAATAAAAGCTGTCAACAGCCTTACTTTTCTCTTGTCAGATGTCTTCCTAAGGCAAATGTTGTGATTAATACAAAACAAGTACCTTAAACACACTTGCTACTCATTTGAGGCATCAAGCTGATTTATCCAGTATGCAGTCAGTTGAATAGAAAGGTGGTATATGGATTTGAAGGGTTATCAGGAAATTTAACATTTCTGTAGCTTTGAGGAAAATGTTGCAGACTGAGTTTATTCAGAGGGGAGACTACCTTAATGGGATGGAGGGAACTGAGGAGTAAGAAAAGACTTTCTAAAGTTCGAAAGGTTTTCTGGACCAGCATACATCAGGGGAAGCTTCTGCATGCTTTAATATCTTCAATAGAAGAACCTATCCATCCTCATTTTAGGATACCTTTGAGGTGCACTGTGCTGCTATGATTCTGGCCAAATTTACATAAGGCCACTATATCCATAAACCTGATTACATCACATTTTTTTTTTTTTTTTGGTACTGGGAGTCGAACCCAGGGGCATTCTACCTCTGAGCTAAACCCCCAACTCTGTTTTATTTTACTTTTATTTTGAAACAGGGTCTTACTAAATTGCTGAGGCTGTCCACAACCTGCGATCCTCCTGTCTCAGCCTCCCAAGTACTGGGATTATAAGCATGTTCCAACACACCCAGCTTTACATACACATTTCTTTGTGCATTGTGTTCCTTTCTTCTGGGATTCACTTTCTTTCTTCCTTTTTAAATTCTTTTAGTGAAGACAGTATTTTATTTTTCATAAGTGGGTATTATTTAGTTCTTGTGAGAGAATGATATTTTAGCTAGGTATATAATTCTAAATTGATAGTTATTTTCTTTCAGTACATTGAAAATGCCATTCCACCATTTGCAAGTTTCCAATGCTGCTACTGAGAAATCTTCTGCTATTCAAATTTCCGTTCCTTTATTTTATTTCTGTCTGCTTCTAAAATCTTGGTCCTTCGCAGAAAAGAATAGTCTGAGTATTCTTCAATTGTACTGTGATGTGCCCAGGTGTGGGTGATTTTGTTTTTGTATTAACAATTTAGATTTATATGCTTTTCCAAATAGGATTATTTTATCATTTTTGGAAAATCTTCAGTTATTGTCTCTTTAATAACTGATTTTCTTCATTTTTAAAATTTTCCCTTTTTGGAAATATGATTAGATACATATTCTAGAACCAATACTTTTTAACCACTCATAATTTTATCTTTATCTCTCTGTACAATCTTCTGGGTAGTTTTTCCAGGTCTGTCTTATAATGCAAGGGACTCAACCCAGGGCTTTGAATATGCTACATATGTATTCTACCATGAAGTACAAACTTAGCCTGAATTTTTAATTTAAATTACATTTTTATTTCCAAATATTATATTTGTTATTTTTCACTCTTGTATTTTCACTTCTGCCTCTGCTCTTTTTGCATAGTAGTTTAGTTTTCCTCCTCTTAAAAACATATATATGTATACTTTAAGCCAGGCATGATGGCACACACCTGTAATCCCAGTTTATAGGGAGGCTGAGACAAGAGTATTGCAGATTTCAGACCAGTCTCAGCAATTTAGTGAGACTCTCTGCAACCTAATGAGACCCTGTTTCAAAACAAAAACTAAAAGCAAAAAGAGGCTGGGGGTATAGCTTGGAGAGAAAATGCCAATGGGTTCAATCCCCAGTACCACCCCCCCAATATATATTCTTTATATTTTGAATTTATTAATTCTACATTATGAAGTTCTTAGGGAACTAATTATGCTGCTTATTGTTTATGATTATTTCTATTCAAGATGATTTCTTACTTATGTATTTTTTTTAGTTTTGGGCAGTGAGCAAATATTTACTAGGGCATTATCTGTGGATTCCTAGGATACCTGGGTTAAAGGTAGCTACCTCTAGGGATAATTTGTATTTTCTTCCTCTAGGTACTCTGAAGTGTCACCAACTTGGAACCACTCTAATTTTTCAAGGTAGCGATTTTCAGACTATGTAGGGAATCTAATTTAAATCCCAAATCCACATGAGAGTAATTCTGCAGTTATGAATTCTTAATGAAATTTATTTTCCCTTTCAGATTCCAGATCAAGTCCAATAGCCTTCTTTACTTTTATCTCTTTGACATTGGGTGAATTCTTTTCTTTTTCTTTTTTTTTTTTTTTGCGGTACCAGGGATTGAACCCAGGGGCGTTCTACCTCCGCGCTATACCCCCGGCCTTCTTTTTTATACTTTTATTTTGAAACTGGGTCTCACGAAGTTGCAGAGGACCTCACTAAGGAGAGAGAGAGAGAGAGAGAGAGAGAGAGAGAGAGAGAGAGCTGAGGC
>PVJS01057207.1:0-12121 GCA_004027185.1 Glis glis | reverse complement strand
GGGGGGAGGGACACCAAGAGCTGTGTGCATGTATGTTAACACCAAACTGATACTCACTGTGATGTGAGACTACAATGCACCAATAAAAACATTAAAAAAATAAAAAAAGTACCAAACTATTGTTAAAAGCCAAGACTGCATGCACTGTATTCTTTACTTCATCCGATTGATCAAGAATCCAGTTCAGTACAGTTTATCAGGTAATAGTTATTATGTCATTTTCAAATTATCACTAATGATGCTTGCATAATAAAAATGTCTACAGTTATGGAATGCTTAAGAATGTATCAATAGCCTAAAACTAAAGACAATTAGTGAAATAAATTTTGAACATGAATATTAATTGGCCCTGCTCAACATTTCAGGGATTAAAAAAGCAAGTGGAGTGTTTACTGGTCACATATATTATATTGTAATTCAACACAAAAAGTAATTTGGGAAATAAAACTTAAGCTTGGAAGATCTATGTTAAAGTTATGATTTATTCTTTTGGGGAAAAAAAACCCCGACTCACCTATATATTTCCTTGTCCCAAGAAAGGTATCACAATTTTTTGGGAAAAGCTATGATTTACCATAGTTTCTCTACAGGTCATAAATAAATTAACTGCATTAAGATTTTCTCCCAATGGATCCAGGAGATAAATTACTAATGCTTCTTGGTGTGAAAAGGATACGCGTAAAGGATTATATTAGCCCAAGATGAACAACAAACCAGGAAGTAGACCAAAACTGCTCTGGAAACATAATGGTGAAAACAGAGCCCAGCTAGGATGGCTCCAGAGATTCTAATGACCCAGCCACACCACTCTTGGGATCTTTTCAAATGAACTGAAGTCAGAAGAGTGTATTGATACATGCATATCCATGTTTATAGCAGCACAATTCACAATAGCCAAACTATGGAACCAGCCTAGGTGTCTGTCAACAGATGAACGGATTCTGAAACTGTGGCATCTACACACAATGGATTTTTACTCAGCCATAAAGAAGAACAAAATTATGCCATTTACAGGAAAATGGATGAAACTAGGGAAAAAAAGAGATTGGGCAGCCTCAGAAAGCGAAGGCCCATATGTTTTCACTCGTGCGTACAAGCTAGAGAGAAACTGGGAAACAAAAGGGACTTCAGATAAATTAGGGGAGATACTACTAGAATAGTGGGAGGGGCCTTGCGGAGGGAGGTGGGAGGCAAAAGAGGAGACTACACTGAGGAGACAGCTCAAATAATGCCAATTTCAATATTATGTATAGGGAGGGGGAGGAATTGGGGTGGGATCCAGAGATAAACCCAAGTGCTGTGTGCATGTGTGTTTCTCTCTGAACCTCATTATGATGTATAATTACAGTGCACCAATGAGAGAAAGAGAGAGAGAGAGAGAGAGAGAGAGAGAGAGAGAAATCTTAATGAAGAGTTTGAAGAGAATAAAAGAACCAATAAGGTCTGTGAAAATAGCCAGAGATTTGCAAACGTGAGAGGGTTCCCCTACCTCTTGGCCTGAGCGATTAAGGAGAATACACTGCATCCATGAAGCCCGGGAGCACGGTGTGGACAGTATGGACTAGTAGGAAGAAAGCAGCTATGGTCCTGAATGATCCAACCACTGCTGGAAATCTGGCCTGAAGCAGAAAAAGGGGACCAGAAACAGCCTGCTCTCTCCTTCTCCCCTCTCCAGCCTCCTACCAGTGAACCCTAGATCTTCTACCAGTGGATTCCATTGGCCACAACTCACTGGGAGCAGCCCCCAGGGAAACTAATTCCTTTGAAAGCTTGCTCTAGAGATCAAATAAACTTGCCTTCCAAGTAAGAAAATGGAGCAACTTAATTCAAGATTAAATTCTTTTTTACTCTGGCAGAAACAAAACCATAAAAAATTAGAAAGGGTGATTATATTGTTTCTAGACAATAAATAATACCCCTTAAAATGTGTTGCAATGACAAGGTCAAATATTTAATTAATAACCATAAAGATACTGCAATAAATATTGCTTAAGAACACATAGTTGGCGGTGATTACAGCATGATTTCTTGGGTAGCCAGACAGAGCACATAAAATACCGTGAAAAAAAAAGACACGGTGGCCATTTATAGCTACATATTTATGTAAATCCCAGGGTTTTGACACATTGTGACTTTAAGACATAGAAGAGAAATTGTGCAGTTGTTCAACCTAATATGCAGTGTCAGATCTGCAGCTCTTCTTAGAAAAGAGTTGAAATAATTTGCTGAATTATATAGGCAAATCTCTGGGGAATACATGTGAGAATTAATTCTGAGATGATAGAAGGAGGCAGGAATAATTTTAAATCAGACTTGGTCGGCTTTGATACACTTACCGAGGAATCTAAGCCACATGTAATTGTGAGTTGTTTAAGTTATTTGCTGGTTTGGTTTGATTGAAAAATGGACCATTCTCAGTACACTTGAGATGATAAAAATCTATTATTATTATAATGTAGAAAAATTCAAAGAGATTATGCCCTCTTAAAAGACCTAAAGGCCCTTTCCCTTCAGCCAGATCCTAAGGAAAAAAATAAACAAGAAGGAATGTAGTGATAGCTTTGAAAAATAATTTTATGAGAACCTTCTGCAGAATAAGCATTCCTCTGGATGTGTGTGTGTGTGTGTGTGTGTGTGTGTGTGTGTGTGTGTGTTACTGGGGATTGAACCCAGGGGCATCCCTCAGCCCTATTTTATATTTTATTTTGAAACAGGGTCTCACTGAGTTACGGAGGGCCTCACTAAGTAGTTGAGGCTGGCCGCGAACCTGCGATCTTCCTGTCTCAGTCTCCCAAGTACTGGGATTACAAGCATGTGTCACTATGCCTGGCTCAGAATAAGCATCCTGATGGTGGACTTCATAGTTGATGTCAACAAGAATAAGATATTAGTGAGATCAAGTCGTGGTGGTGAAACATTAATTCCAAGGGTGAGTGATAGCCATGAGAACAGCTTTAGTCTGCTCACCAGATAGGCCTGCTTGGCATAGAGTAATTAAGTAGATGATCTCCAGGGATGAAAGAGATTGGAAATTATATATATATATATATATATATATATATATATATATATATCTTCAGGAAAAGAAGATTTACATAAAATCTTCAGGAAATATATAAAATATATATAAAATCTTCAGGAAAGACTAAGGAAAAAATTATCTGCTAAAAGAAGCCTGAGAAGATGTGTCAAAAGCAGCTACACTAAAAAAGCTCACACTATTTGCAGGTAGCTGATTCCTAAGGTATAACTGGTTGAATCAAGTCCCTTCAAGAAAAGCCCCACAATAATATTCAAAATGAATGCTCTACATTCTCCACCAAATTTCCCCTAGACTGGCTTTAATTCACTCTAATAATTCTACACTAAGAAAAGGAAAATGCCTTTTCAGACAGGATTGGACTTTGGATCTAAGGTACTCTTCATTCCTGAGGATCCAGAATGGCTCTAAAGGCCTCCTGGTCAGCGAGCAGGGATTCTGAGCATCACTGAGCGATGCGCTTTCTATCAGAGCTCACGCTGTAATCAACTCATTGGACCACTCCATAGTCAGTTCCTGAGTGTGGCGTTGAAATGTTTCCAACAATTGGCAGATTCCTCCCATTGGGTCTCTGACTGACTGATAGATTAAGAGCTAATATGTAAGGTCAAGGCTCAGGGAAACCTCCTGAAACTACTTTTTTTGTGTGCGTGTGGCACTGGGGATTGAACCCAGGGGCATTCTACCTCTGAGCCTGAGTGAGGACTTGGGTAGTAAGAAACAAGAAAGAAAGAGAGGGAAAAACCTTACTCAAGTGTCTGGTGGATTTTTTTTTATCCAAAAAGCCCAAGAGAAAGCATTCTACAACAGGAAGAAATGGACACAGGAGAGAAAATGGTGAATCAATTCTATTGCAACTTCTATTCCAAATGTGTAATATTGCAAATATTTTCTGCCCCAATTCCTCATTTACTTTTCTCCTTTCTTTCTTTTAAACTCTCTAATTATATATGTAATTACATATTATTACATATTATAGATCATATACATACATATGGGTGTTTGTTCTTGTCTCATGGGTTACTGAGGCTTAATTTTTCTCACTGAATTTTAACTTGAATAATTACTACTGTGCTGCACAATTACTAATATATTTTTTCTTCGCAATATTAATTTTCTATGAATAAAATCTAATGAATCTTTTATGTCAGTTATCGTGTTTTTCAGTTCTAGAATTTGCATTTGGTCCATTTTTACAGTTTTCTCGGCTCCCCTTAAGAGTCCTCATTTTTTCATGTATGTTCATCTTCTTTATATTTAAGACGTATTTTAAAGAATGTTGAAACGTCCTTGTCTTCTAGAGTCTCCACATTTTACCATGTCTTCTCATGTTCAACCTTTTTAAACCTTTTACTGATACAGTGGTTTCATTGCAGAGACTCTGTTACTGTTCTACTTTCAAAATAACAGGAGTGTTGAGTTTCATTGTCAGGAGCTTTGACTGCCCTGGCAGAGGAGCTGGGTCCTTTGGAAGCTCGTCAGTTCTTTTCTAGAGTAGATTTCAAGTTCTAGGGCTGAAACCACCTTGTCTCCAATATGTGACTATTTTTGGGATTCAGTTAACACCCGTTGTTTACTGAGCTCTCTCTACTCTGGGCCATTGGAAATCTGACAGATTGCCACATGGTAGCTCCCTGGCTAGCTTTTCTCTTCTGGACTTCACATGCTCGTTCCTTGCTCATGCACAGTTAACATCTGGAACAAGAAAAAGTAGGGGATTCATAGGCAGATCATTTTTTCTGAACAGTTTTCTTCTATTTATATCCTGCTCAGAAATCTCTTACAAAGCCATTGTAACAGCTTGATTTTTCTTCTTCTATTGATACAATCTTCATATTTAGAAAAATATAGACAGAATTATAAAAGCAATCACTGTCATAGTGATAAAGTTTTAAGCAGTAAAGTATACAAAAGAAAAATAACGATTAAAATATGAATATAGACTTGATACAGAAAAGAAGGGAATATGGATAAATGATGTGGTTTCTGGTCTGTTCACTGCGTGGTAAACAGAGTCCGAGAGAGGAAGGAAGGGGAAGGCCTGCAGTTACATCATTAGCTCTGCCAGGTGCAGGTTCTCAGTGATCTGTAGGGCGAGTTTTTTCTTCTGTATTTGCAGTAGCCATAGGTGAGTGTAGTTAAAATGGAATGATTCAATTTGGCAATAAAATATTAAAATAAATAAATCTAAATATACTTTATGTACTTATGATACTTTATACTGTTTATTTTATTAGTGTTTATAATACTTTATACTATTTATTCTACTCATGACTCTCCTTAAGAGCCCTCATTTTTGCACTTATGTTCATCTTCTTTATATAATGGACTTGTGTCCAACTTCAAAAGTATGATTAAATATCCACTCACACTCATGGTTTTAAGATTAAATTGTATTAAGTGAATGTTTAAAATCAAAATATTCAAGATGTTTTACTCCATTTATAGGCTTTATTAGATTTAAAAATTATTAGAGTGCTTATAGTTTTTGTTAGTGGATTTTGTTGGTTATATGATTAAAATATTTAAGAGGAAGTAGAACATATGAATTTAAATCTGGAGGTTACCATGTTTAGGTGAGTTTAATTAATTTTATAAATGAAAAGAACATTAATGTAGGCTCTATTTAAAGTCACTCAAAACTAGCTAGATCTATAAAATAAAATTGAATGACTGAACTTAATAAGCATAAAGAATAACTAATATCAAATTATAATCTGCAAATAGCATCAAATTCATTATTTCCTTGTTCACAGAATTTGCCTTTAAGAACATTTAAAATTGGATTGGCAATGATTTTATGGCCCTGTGTTCATTTCCTTCATATACTTACAAACATTGTATTTTCACATTTATTTGGTTAATTCATTTCCCCTCTATTGACTCTAAGCTTCATGAAGGCAAAGACATGTTGTTTTTTCTCTTTATTTAATTCCCAATGGAGGGCTCAGAGTAGGCCCTCAAAATTATATTTTTAGCCGGGCGTGGTGGTGCACGCCTGTAATTCCAGTATTTGAGAGGTTGACACAGTAGGATCTTGGGTTAGCGGCCAGCCTCAGCAACTTAGCGAAGTCCTCTGCAACTTAGTGAGACCCTGTTTCAGAATAAAAAAAAAATTAAATAGGGCTGGGGTGTAGCTCAGAGGTAGAATGTCCCTGGGTTACACCCCCAGTACCAAAACATATATATATATATGCATATATATGTATATATATATATATATATATATATTATATGTGTGTGTGTGTGTGATGAATGAATTCTGATGGTGTTTTTTCATTATCCAACAAGGCAGGTGTGAATCATTTTTATATATAAATAAAATAGATATATATAGAGAGAGAGATACAAAAATGGTTCCATTGATTTCCCAGATAAAATATAAATCATAAAAACGTTCAGGTTTGCATCAAGACGGTTTTAATTACTCTCTTCCAGGACCACAGAATCTGACCTCTCACCTCTTGGAAAATGGAAGGGGCTGGGTAGTGTGCAGTTCTTGTTGGCTTCGGGAAGCCTTATCCAAGGAATGGCCAGGGAAAGGCCAAGCGGATGGTAGGTGACTGAAGGGGATTGGCCATGAACAGAGAGGAGAGCATGAGGAGAACTACAACTGAAACAGAAGCACAGGACTGAGGTTCATCTCTTTCGCATATTATGTTTTTGTATGTGTGTGTATGTGTGTGTGTGTGTGTGTCTGTGTGTGTCTGTGTGTGATCCTGGGAATTAAACCAGGGGCATTCTATCTCTGAGCTACTCCCCCAGTCCTATTTTATTTTATTTTTTTATTTGGAAGTAGGGTCTTGCTAAATTGCTGTGAGCCTCACTAAGTTGTTGAGGCTGTCCTCCAACCTGCATCCTCCTGTCTCAGCCTCCCAAGTACTGGGATTGCAGGTGTTGCACCATCATGCTTTTGTAAACATGATAATGATTTTATAATACTTATATTCTTCTAGATAAAGAGAATGCCCTGTGCAAAGAGGAAGCACTAACAGTGCCTTCTATACATGGAGTGGCTAGCCTGGAACACTATAGGAGTTAGCCTTGGATATGGGGAAAGAAAACAGAGAGGAAGATGGGAGTGGAGGCAGATATATGTAGATAATAGAGGAGACACTTGGGAAAAACAATTTCAAGATATATTACTGCCCTCCTCTCTTCTCAAATCCTCCTAACCAAGTTTAAGGTTACCTAAAATTCTATTTTTAAATATGATACTGTATTTTCATCCTTCAAACTTGAAAAGGTGATTTTTAAAAATGTTTTTTCATTTCTACCTTAGTAAAAAAATTAGAAATATTCCTATTAAAAATTTTAATATGCCTGGTGTGTGTGTGTGTGTGTGTGTGTGTGGTGCTGGGGATTGAACCCAGGGTCATTCTACCTCCAAGCTATGACCCCAGCCCTTTATACTCTTGTTTGGAAACAGGATCTTGTTAGGTTGCTGAGAGTCTTGCTATATTGCTGAGGCTGTCCTCTAACCTGCTATCCTCCTGTCTCAGCCTCCCAAGTACTGGGATTACAGGTGTGTGCCACCACACCCCGCTTGCTTGATTTATGACCATTAGACCCAAGTATCTCCATATGTATATGGTGTGTGTGTTTTTGTGTGTGTGTGTGTGTGTGTGTGATTAAATGAGAGCATGTGCGATATGTATTTTGGCTGCCCTGTATCTTTTGAAGTATCTACCTCACACTGATGCTCATTAAATATTCATTCCATTCCTGAAATAGGAAATAGTGGTTTGACAAGGTTTTTGTTGCTGTTGTTGTCTTTTTGTGTGTGTGTGTGTGTGGTTCTGGGGACTGAACCGCCAAGTCACACCCCCAGCCCTATTTTTTTTTATTTGAAACATGGTCTTGCTACAATGCTGAGGGCCTCACTAAGTTGCTAAGGCTGGTCTTGAACTTGCGATCCTCCTGTCTTCGCCTCCCAAGTACTGAGATTACAGGTGTGTGCCACCATGTCCAGCTAGTTTGACAGTTTTTTGAATGAGACAAGAAGACAGTGAAAAGAAAACATAGTATGGAGTCAAGTGTATGGGAAAAAGTAATGCATAAAAAGTCAAGAGTAGACCTGTGGTATCACAAAAAAGCAAAAGAGATAGAAAAGAACTGAAACACAATTTCTGTTTTCCCTATATTCCTTCACAGTGATACCTGAGAACTTTTATCAAGTGCTCCATCCAATGTGAAGATTTATCCTATCTCCTAATTTAAAGATTCCGCAATGGAGCCAGTGACCCTGGGCACCTTAGCAACAAAGCAGTGATTGATTAGTGCCTGAGTTTCCATGTTGCTTTCAGCCATTGATTCAGGCTGTCTCTCCCAGGACACCAAGATATTTCTAGGCAAACCACCGCCAACATTTGACTATTTTATTGATCACTAATCTTCCATTTTAAGTGTAAGGATCTGAAAGTAAATACTAATCACTTGTTCCTGGAAAGATTAAAACTTTAAAGATTCACACAGAAGGGGCTAGAATGACAGGAAGAAAACTATAAATTAAGAAAATGATTCTGCAGACCAAACCCCTAAGGATCCTAGACCCTGATCCTCTTCTCCTAAAACTTATATTCTATATTCTATATATATATATATATATATATATCCAAGTCTATCATTCCCTATGATAAAATGGAATGCAACATGTCTAGCTTTTTCCCTTTTGTAAATTGACTTATGTTAACATAAATTCAAAAGGAAGTTTCAAATTATAAAATGAAGGGTGATAAAATCCTGCATTGTAAAATCAGAATGTTTTTCATCTCATGTAAACTCAATGAAAGAAAAGAGTATTTGACTCATTGATTTATCCTCAGCATCTAGGATAGTACCTGGACCAAGGTAAATAGTCAATTAATATTTGATGAATAAATGGATGAGCTATCTTCATAACATCTAATTAATCGGCACCATAAACTATCAACTGTGTTAATCACTAAAAGAAATACAAAAATGTGTATTCCCTTTGCTTAATGGTGTACTAAAGAGATCATTCTTATGGAAATGAGAGACATGGAGTTGGACACCCTTGCATTTAGCAGGCTACTTAACATTTGGGGATACAGTTTCATTATCTGTTAAAGGGGGACCAATACTCTGAGTCTCAATTGCTTCTTAAGAACAGTCCCTATGGCTCTGAACTTCATTATGCTGTGAGATTACAGTGGACCAATAAAAGTATACTTAAAAACTCAAATTAAATTAAAAAGTGAGTATATTAATGTTCTTAGGAACAAAAATTCTAAGAGAAAAATATTCTAAAATAAAGCAAAACTAACAACAACCAAAAAAGGATTACAAAAGGATGTATGTTACTATTTCTGAACTCCAAGGGTGGATTGAATCATTTTCCCCAATTTTTTACTCCTTCCTTCCCTTTCAGGAGGACTCTCTATACCCCTTTCCTGCTGGAGTTGGTGGCTTGTTTTGGCAATTGAAAATGGGAGTATGATATCCTCCTCTTACACAGGCAGAAGAAGCTTGGAGAAGCATCCTAAGTTTCTGCCAGGGCCCCTGCTCGGGGACCCTCCACCACATCTCAGGCAAGAGCGCTCCCTGCAAGCTAAAGCTTAGAATCAAAAGCTCAAGGAAGCAGACCGGGCCTGCCTGACTCAGCCAGAGGCAAAGACAGCGGCTGACCTACAGCTGCTGATTTCTGTGAACAATTTATTTATGTGACTAATAAATAGTTGTTGTAAAGCCCGGAGTTGTTGTTGTTGTTTTTTTAGCTTGTTTGTAATGCAGTGGAACCTCCAGAAATCTGACGAATGCAGTCCCTTAACCACAAAGGCAAATAGTATGTCCCCCTCCAGCCAATCATAACTTCAACTGGGTCACCAGAGCCTGAAAATTCTTTAAAGTCTTGTGTTATGTAAAATGTATATTCATTTTGCACTCCAGTCCACAGTACTTGTGTTTGTTTAATAAACAGTCTCTTTAAATACTTACAATGAGGTAATGTTTTCCCCTAGAAAGGTTTCAAAACCCACGTATGTGTGGCATATCACCATACTCCTGAGAATCACAACGCTGAGAAACTGTTGTACAAAGCAGGGCTGTAGTTTTTATTTGCTTGCAGTAGGGAAAAGTCTGTACTTAGAACTTTTTTAAAACTTAAAATATAACCCTTAAACATTTTATAATGTAAAACTTAAAACTTATCTTGGATTTCTAAATGTGTGTATATGGTGAAAACATTTACATACACAAACAAAGCTCTGCAGGGCCAGTGTGCATACATATTCATCTTGATTATTTGGTGGGATTTTTTTTTATCTTCTTGTTGCTGGTTTTAGGATTTGTCATCATGCCATCACTACACAAAATAAATTTCAACATTCTTTTGGTGGAAACAAATTATTTCAGGTTTAAACAACAAGTCAGCTTCAGGCAAGCCTAGAGCTTGGTTCAGGAGAGCAGAACCAAAATTCAACCAAATTCTGCTTTATTGTTGTTTGATTTTTGGCTCTTAGCATTTGCCCATGCACCGTTTTCTTTTCTCAGTTTCCTCATCAATAAAATGTAGCAACTAAAACACACCACATAGGCCTGTTTGGAATATTAAAAAATTATCACAAGTCACCAAAGACTATTTTCTGTATCACAAACACACAATGCATGAGGGTTGTTTATCTTTTTCTTAGCATACACAAAAGTGAATTTTGTGGCTATTGTATCCATCCCTAGATGCTTTGATATATGCCATCTCATTTCTTCTCACACTAACATGATAAGAAACATTTACAGAATTACAGATGAGAGAATTGAGAAACAGAAGGCTAAAACTAGCTTTAGCTTCTAAAGAATTTTATGAGAAGACCTAGAATCTGAGCCGCTGACAATTAGACTTATTTAAGAAATTGCCACTGTAAGTCACATTTGTTCTAGATAATTCTGGAATTTTGAATAGTGAAAATGGTGAGAAGAGTGAAAGGTTGCATTTATGGAGGAGGATTTTTCACCTGCCCAGTGATCTCATCAAGTTTATTCAATATGCTAAGCCTCAGATTCTTAAATTAGGAAATAAGAATAGAGACTTTGTAAGTTAATTGTAAGGATTAAGTGATAAATTGCTTGTGGATATTTTAGCCTAATACCTGCTTATGACAAGCATTTAATGAAGTTATCTAACTTTTTTTTAACGTGCTTTTATTGGTGCATTGGAGTCTTACATCGTGGTGAATATCTATTTGATGTTAACATACATGAACACAGCTCTTAGTGCCCCCCGCCTCCCCCCACCTGTATGAAGTACCAAGAATGATGTTGGTATATTTTCACATGTACACATTGTTTATGATAGTAATTCCATTCATTCACTTCTTTCTTGCCCTCCCCTTTCCCTTGTACAACTTCCCTTATTCTGCTGAGGGTTCTCCATTATCAACCAGAATCCCTTGTGTGACCCTACTACTCCTTAGGTTGCACATATTAATGAAAACATATGTCCCTTATTTTTTTGTGATTGACTGATTTCACTTAACATAATGTTCTCCAGATACTTCCACTTTCTTGCAAATGATGTTATTTTGTTCTTCTTTATTGCTGAGTAGAATTCCATTGTGTGTATTTCCCACAATTTTGTAATCCACTCATCTGTTGATGGACACCTAGGTTGGTTCCATGATTTGGCCACTGTGAAGTGTGCTGCTATGAACATGGGTATGCATATATTACTATAGTTTTATGGTTTCAATCCCTTTGGTTTGATACCCAGTAGTGGTATAGCTGGGTCATATGGTGGGTCCATTCCCAGTTTTCTGAGGAATCTCCACACTGATCTCCATAGTGGTTGAACTAGCTTGCAATCCCACCAACAGTGTAGAAGAGTCCCAGTTTCCCCACATCCTCGCCAACATTTGTTGTTGTTTGATTTCTTAATGATTGCCATTCTTATTGGGGTCAGATGAAATCTTAGAGTAGTTTTGATTTGCATCTCCCTGATTGCTAATGATGTTGAACATTTTTTCATGTATCTATTGGCCATTTGTATCTCTTCTTTCGTGAAGTGTCTATTCATTTCAGCTGCCCACTTCTTGATCGGATTATTTGTTTTCTTAGTGTAGAGCCTTT
>PVJS01057206.1:0-12121 GCA_004027185.1 Glis glis | reverse complement strand
CTCTCTCTCTCTCTCTCTCTCTCCCTGTCTCTCTCTCTCCCTCTCTACTTAGTGAGGCCTCCGCAACTTCGTGAGACCCGGTTTCAAAATAAAGTACAAAAAAATAGGGCCGGGGGCGTAGCGCAGAGGTAGAACACCCCTGCGTTCAATCCCCGGTACCGCAAAAAAAAAAAAAGAAAAATAATACCTAAGGTAATTATTCATTTTAATTTAATAAGTAAAGGTTAAAATGTTGAGATTTATGTAAAAGCAAACCTTCAAAATTCAAGTATTCATAACCCTTACTTATTATAATTACTCAGTTTGGTTTCTGCATGACCATAATTAATTACCTAATCAACTTGTTGTATTTATTTTTATTTTTATTTTTTATATTTTGGTACTGGGGAATGAACCCAGAGACATTCTACCTCTAAGCTACACCCCTAGCTCGATTTTATTTCTTATTTGGAAACAGGGTATCACTAAATTGCTGAGAGGCTCACAAAATTGCCAAGGCTGGCTTTGAACCTGCGATCCTCCTGTCTCAGCCTCCCAAGTACTGGTATTACGAGCATGCACCACCACGCCCGGCTCGTATTTATTTTTGTAAAATAGAGATGTATGTTCTAAGGTGTAGTAAAGACCAAAGGATGGTTTTCTTCTTTTATTTCAAACAGTGTGTAGGATTTAAAACACATGGACTTTACATTGCTGTATGACTTAATATTTTCCTTAATTCCATCATGTTCTTATTTCCTAAGGAGGGAAGATTGATGCCAATGATATGGATGCTTTTCTGAAAAACATGGATATAAAACTTACAGAAGAAGAAAAACAGGATCTACTAGAACACATGTCAGGTATTAGTGAGGCTTTAAAATATACCATAATGGTTGTTAATACTTTTTGGCTTGTTAGTTTGCAGTCTTTACTGTGGGAATTTCTGAGACTATACTTATTTGAAATATCTAGGCTATATCTTTTTTAAAAATTATCTTCATACCATTACCAAAGTCTTGCTACTTATTATTCTATAGGCTGAGAGACAGTAAACTTAGACATTAGTAGCTGATTCACTCTGTTGCCAGATAATTCTCCATAAAGTATATTTTAATATGCGACCCTGCTCTTCAGAAACCTTCAATGACTATATAAAGCTTATATTTTCCCCCATTTTTTCATATTCTAAATTGAGGCATAATTTAAATATATCAAAACCACAGATTAGGTTTACAGTATGATAAGTTTTAATAATAATCCACACTGCAATCAGGATATAGATATTTTTTACCTTCCCAGATGATTCCCTTATGCTTCCTGCCAATTACCCTCTCCCAAGGTATGGTAAGGCACATTTCTATGAAATTTTCACCATTGGTTAGTCTGGCTATTATAAGACATACTATAAATTAAATAATACTTTGTAATCCTACATATGTAATCTTTTAATGGCTTTTTTCAACATGTTTTTGAGATTCATCTGTAGTGTTATTGCTAAATAGTATTTCATTGTATGCATTTAACATTTTTTAGTCCTTTCTTCTGATATTGGACATTTGAGTTGTTCCAGTTTTGGGCAATTATAAATAAAGTCATATTTTACAAATATTCAAACCTATTGATTCTCATATGTAAACGTGCACCATCACCAATAGAAGCATTTCAGTTGCCCTGCAGGCTTTCTAGTTCTTAGTAATGTCAGCATTTTTTTTTTACTAACCATCATAATATGTGTGTATTGGTATTTCATTGTGGCTTTTATTTGCATTTTTGAACTGAAAAATGATATTAACCAGCATATTCTTTTTTATAGTTTTATTATTGCATTGTAATTGTACTTCGTAGTAAGGTTCAAAGTGATACAAATGTACATGTACACAGTACTTGGTGTTAATTATCATCTGCATGCTGTCTTTTCTGAGGTGTCTGTTCAAATATTTTTCCGCTTTTTGATTCATTTGTTTGTTTTCTGATCATCGACTCTTGAAAATCCTTTATGTATTCTAAATACTGGTCCTTTATTTGATATGTACTTTATAAACATTTATTCTCAGTCTGTTATTTTTCATTTTTTTTTATCAGTGTCTTCTGAAAAAAATATTTTTTTGTGGATAGTGCTTCTGAGGTTGTATCTAGGATATCTTTACTTAACCCAAGTATATAAAAATTTTCCTCTATATTTTCTTGTTTAACAGTACTGTCCAATAGAAATGTAATACAATCCATATCATATGTAATTTTAAGTTTTCTAGTAGCAATATTAATGAAACTTAAGAGGTGAAAATACTTTAAAAATAGATTTTTAACTCAAAATATACTAACAATTATTCTTTAAATTTATAATAAATATAGAAATTCACTAACAAAATGTTTTGTTTTCCCCTTTTCATACCAAGTTTTTGAAATATGTGGGTATTTTACTCTTTGGGCACATCTAAATTCAGACAATACACATTTCAAATGCGCAATAGCTGCATGTGGCTAGTAGTATGGCAGCACAATTCTAGAAGTTTTGTAGTTTTAGATTTTACACTTAGGTACATGATCATTTTGATTTAATTTTTGTGTATATTGTAATGTATGGGTTCAGGTTCATTTAAAAAAAAACAAGTATTCAATTGAACCAGCACCATTTGTTGAAAAACTGCACTTTATCATTGAATTACCTTTGTTCTTTTGTCAAAAATCAGTTAACTATGGGTGGCTCTGTTTCTAGGTAATCTATTTGGTTCTTTTGTTTCTGTGTTTATCCTTTGTTGTATTCTCATCATAAGCTTTGAAATTAGGTACTCTCAGTCTGCCAACTTTATTCTTTTTATACAAAATTGTTTTGCCTATTCTATTTTTATTTTGTTTTGGTTTATATTTTTGCTTTCCCATATATATTTTAGAATCATCTTGTAAATTTCTACAAATTACAAATTTCTAGAAATTCCTGCTAAGATTTTTTATTGGTATTGAATTGAATCCATCAATCAGTTTTGGAAAATAAATAATTAAACAGTGTTGAGTCTTCTAATCAATACCAAGGTATATCATTCCATTTATTTATCTTTGATTTTTCTCATAAGTATTTCATAGTTTTTAGAACAGATCTTTCTTTTTTTTGCGGTACCGGATTGAACCCAGGGGTGGTCTACCTCCGAGCTACACCCCCGGCCCTAGTTTTTATCCTTTATTTTGAAACCGGGTCTCACGAAGTTGCGGAGGGCCTTCACTAAGTAGAGAGAGAGAGACAGGGAGAGAGAGAGAGAGCTGAGGCTGGCTGTGAACCCGGATCCTCCGGTCTCTGCCTCCCAAAGTACTGGGATTACAAGCGTGCGCCACCACGCCCGGCTTAGATGCAGATCTTATATTTTGTTTGACTTTTATCTAAGTAGTTCATGATGGGACTATTGTAAATGGCAATAAAAAAAGTTTTCAGCTTCCAATTATTCATTGTGTATATATCAAAGCATCATAGATTTTTTCCTTCCTTCCTTCCTTCCTTCCTTCCTTCCTTCCTTCCTCCTTCCCTCCCTCCCTCCCTCCCTCCCTCCCCCCGCCCTCATTTTTCTCTTTGTTTATAATTCACACACAAAAATTGGATGTATTTATGGGCTATCATGTGATATCCCAATTCATGTACACATTGTGCAATATTCAAATCAGGGTAAATGTATCTCCTCAAACATTTATCATTTCTTTGTGGTGAAAATCCTTTGTTTTGGCTTTTTGAAATATACAGTATATTATCACTATCTATAGTCACTCTATTGTGCAGTAGAACACCAGAACCTCTCATTCCTATCTAACTATACCTCAATACCCATTGATCAATCTTTCCTCATCCATCTCTGCCCCTTATTCTCCCCAGCCTTGGTTACTGTTCTACTCTAAACCTATATGAGATCAGTTTTTGAAGTTTTCACATATGAATGATACCATACAATATTTGTTTTTCTGTGCCTGGTGTACTTCACTTAACATAATGATCTCCAGCTCCATCCATGTTTTTGCAATTGATAGGATTTCATTCTTTTTTATGACTGAAGAGTATTCCATTGTGTATATGCATCGTATTTTCTTTATCAATTTATCAATTGATGGAGACTTTGGTTGTTTCCATTTCTTGGCTATTGTAAATAGTGCAATAAACATGGTAATGCAGATATCTCTTCAACAAACTGATTTCATTCTTTTTTGGATACATACCCAGTTGTAGAATTGCCATATCATATGGTAGTTCTATTTTTAATTTTTTCGAGGAGCCTCTCTACTGTTTTCCATAATGTCTGTACTAATTTACATCTCCATCAATAGTGTGCAAGGGTTCCCTTCTCTCCACGTCTTTGCCAGTACTTGTTGTCTTTTATTCTGTTCTCATGAACACCTGGAGGTGGTGCATGCAGAAGAATCTGCAAGTGAGTGTCCTCTCTAAAGTCCCTCTTATATCCCAATGACTCCCTAGCTCCCTCCCACATACGAGAAAAAAATATATGACCCTTCATTTTCTGTGACTGGCTAATCTCACTTAACATAATGCTCTCCGAGTCCACCCATTTTCCTGCAAATGACATAATTTTGTTCTTCTTAATTGCTGAGTAGAATTTCATTGTTTATATCCCATAATTTTATAATCCATTCATCTGTTGATGGACACCTGGGTTGATTCCATAATTTGGATATTATGAATTGTGCTGCTATAAACATGGATATGCATGTATTACTATAATATTCTGATTTAAGTCCCTTTGGAAAGATATCTGTGGGCCATTTTGGCTCAAAGATGCATACACCTGTCCTTCTGAAGACTTTCTTTTTTTAAATTAGCAGTCCTATTTTTAATTATTAAGGATGCTTCTTTCTAATTCATTTCACATAGCCTTGTAGTCATACATTCTAAGTACACTGTCTTCCAGAATCTCTTGGAGTACATGAGAGGTCTTTGTTGGTAAAATTCCTTAACTATATAGTTAACAATTAGAGACTGACCTGGTCATGCTGGGTAGCCAGTATGAGTTTGTCTTCTTTTTACAGATGTAGATTGGTTGACCTCTTAGGTCTCCAGGATGATTGATGAAGAACCCTGTGTATGAATGAAATGAATGAAATGTGTCAACTCTCAAGTTTTGCTTTAGGGAGAATGGTTACAGAGGCAGTAGTTAGGTGGTAGGCACCCTAAATTACAGAATTAGTTGGACTTTAGTTTCTGAAACTAAAATGCACCTAACAACTCTACTTTTTCTTTCTCTTGCTGGAGTTCTCCAATATTTGGTCAGGGAATAAATGCTGAACTGTCTATTCCTTTCTGACTCAGTGATTTTGAAGAAGGGAAGATTGAGACTGGCTGGTACAATATTTCATAAAAAGACTTTCAGTTAACCCCTTTGTTTTCAGATTCTCCCTTCTCATTGGCTCCTTATTTCTATACTTGGTATCTGCCAAAACTGAGCATTGAACTTTCCTAGGAGCTTTCTGGGCAAATTTGCTTCCTTCCCACTTTTCACTCCATCTACATAGAGCCTCTTCCTTTTGATATTTTAGACCATGGTTTCCTCCATTCTATTTTATCTATCATATCTACTAGTTTACTTCTTTATTGTATGTCTCCTCAAGTAGTATATAAACTACCTCAGACAGAGATTTTCTGTTTTGTTTACTGTCATATCTTTAGCACCAAGGAGAGTGCCTAGCATGCTGAACATACCAGATATTTAGTGAATGAATAGATGAATGAACAGATAAATGAACATATTGTAGTTTTCTGATTCTTTTTTATTCTTTTTGCAGTACTGGTTCTCAAACCCAGGGATACCCTACCACTGAGTTACAATCTCAGCCTTTCTTAGTTTTTTTATTTTGAGACAAGGTCTCCCTACGTTACTCAGGCTGGCCTCAAACTTGCAGTCCTGCCTTAGCCTCCTGAGTAACTAGGATTATAGGCAAGTGTGATTGCGCCTGGCTTGAATGAACATATTTTGTTTTTTGACTTTCATAAATATAAAACTTCTCTTCTACTTATGCATGCATTTCCCTTTCCCTGCTTATTCTCTTTGTTATCATGAGTTTATTCCTCTCTGTCCTCATTTTAATGTGATCTCGGGAAAAAAGAGAGAGAAACATGTATCAACATGGCCAGGCTTTAGGGTTACTTATAAGAATATTTGTCATGGGAAGAAAAATCATATTCTTTTATGTATTCATCTGCCTTTTAGCAAAAATCAACCTTTTTTGCTAAGATCATAGAATTTGAAGATAATGAAAATTAAAAGTTTTATGTTGCTGATGTGAATTCATTTACAGCCCCAAAATCCATAGAAAACCAACTTATGAAATATTGGCTATTAATATTAATATCATCATTATTAACTATTAATATTACTATTAGGTGAAAATAGTTAATAGTTATAGAAAATAGTAATAACTTTACATTGGTTTGCAAGCCACTATTTCAAGTCAGATTTATGAGAGCCAGTTGTCTGTGTTATCAAGTAATACTCAACAATTTTTACTGTATCCTTTGACTAAGGATCCCCTGAATTATAATTATGAGAAACTATTTCTCTCTCTCTTTTTTTTTTTTTTTTGCAGTACTGGGGATTGAACCCAGGGTGATTCTACCTCTGAGCTACATCTCCCAACCCTGTTTTTTATTCTTTATTTTGAAACAGGGTCTCACTAAGTTGCAGAGGGCCTCACTAAGTAGCTGGAGGCTGGCCATGAACCTGCGATCCTTCTATGTCAGCCTCCCAAGTACTGGGATTACAAGCGTGCACCACCACACCCAGCTAAACTATTTCTTTTTTAACTCCCTGTCATTTATGGAACACTCACTCTTTTTCTTTATGACAGTAAAGCATGGTATTTTAATGCCTTAAAATCATTAAAAATTACAATTTCTTACTATTTTCTTTTCTATGTCTTCCAAGAAAATATTGAAATTTGTAACCTAGACAACTTCCTGGATGATAGTGGAATTGAGCTTACATATAATGAACATAAAGACCTGATAAATAATCTCCCAGCCAGTGGTAAGCATTTCAATTATTTGTTTGCCTTTTAAAGAGGATTTTTAGAATTAATTATAAGAAATATTGATATTGCATTAGTATATTTAATATTTACTCTATTTAATTACTATACAAGTATACAGAAATATCCAGTACTAAAAGTAGGAATATGGTTGTGTATATGTATTATTATCATTGTGAGTTTATATGAACTTTAAGACTTTAAATGAATATTAAGATGGCTATGCAGAAAGCATTTGGATCTTAAATGTCACCAATTAAGTTAAGTAATTTCAGAAATGTCATTGGGTGTCATTGGAAGGCCAAAACATAAAAAGAAAAGAAAAAACTGGGGGGAGGATCGGGCAGTGAAAGTGAAATATGAAAAAAGAAAAATCGTTTAAGTTTTGTTCTACAAGTTACCAAGAACAACATATGGCAGAATTTCTATGAGGTTTTAAGTTATTTAGGTTATAGTCATAAAGGTAGCTTTATTTACATAGCACTTACAAAGTAAAGTGGACTATATACTCCATAATATTATTTCAAGAATTTAGTATGTAACATAAAGTCTAAAATAAATGTTATTTATACTCCTTTATACTGAATTATTAATATCAGAATATAAATGTAAAAGAAGTAAATGAGTTGCTACTCTAAGAGAGCTATTAATTAGTTATAGTTATTAGTTTTCAATGAATGAATGAATTATAGCTATTAGTTTTTCATGAGAAAATAAATGTGATTTACTTTTATTTTGCTCATTTATTCAACAAATATTTATTGAGAACCTCATGTGTTCTAGGAGTTACACTAGGCATAAGGAATACCAAGATAAAATAGCCTGTTCTACTCATCAAGTAATTTATAGTTTATTTGGAGGGAAGGGTAAAATATGAAGAAAATTGCAAAGTAAAATTTGCAAAGTAAAGAGTTAAAAGTGCTTGCAAAGTAGAGTTTAAAATGCCACATTATTTGCTGAATGATGGAGCAGAAAGGAAGAGGAAATGTGGAAGGCAATAATGGTAAAGTAGAAGGAAATAATGGTTTCTTTCAGCCAGCGGTTAACAATTGAATCTGATGGGGTAGGTTTTGTTCATTTTAAAGAGTTGGTGCTACAAAAGTAGGCAAGATTAAATCATAGAGGATCTGTACTTCATCCTACAGGTAATAATAGTGTTGGAGGAGCCATTGAAATTTTTCTTGCTTCTGAATGATATGGTTTTGTCCTCTTTGCCCCCAAAAGTTATTATAACAAGAACTATGGAGTATAATTTAAAGACTATTTGAAATTCTAAAATATATTTTTCACATATTTGGCATTATTAGGTACCATAAAAAAGCTATACTATATTCCATTTGGGAAGGCAAATAAGTTTTAGTTCTTTGCTGTTCAATTGTAAATATATATGCACCCAACATTGAAGCACCTAAATATATTAAACAAAGAAATTAAAAATTAAACTACTATATAATCTAGCAATCCCACTACTGGATATATATCCAGGGGAAATAAAATCATTATATCAAAGAGATATCTGAACTCTCAGGTTCATTACATCATTATTCATAATAGTTAATCTATATGGAATCACCTAAGTGTCCAACAGACAAATGGATAAGAAAATGTAATATATGAGCCTAGTAGGGTACCATTCAGCCTTTTAAAAGAAGGAAATTTGTTTACTACATTATGGATGAACCTTGAAGACAGTATGTGAAGTGAAATAATCCAGGCACAGAAAGACAAATACCACTCAATCCTACTTATATGTGAAGTCTAAAAATGCCAAACTCATAGAAACAGAGTAAAACAGTGGTTACCAGAGGCTGGAGGGTGAGGAGAATGGGAAGTTTGTCAAAGGACACAAAACTTAAGTTAGACAAAAGGAATATATTCAGATCTATTATGCATCATAGTGACTATAGTTAATAAAATATATACTTGAAATTGCTAAGAGGGTAGATTTTTAGGTGTTATCATCATAAAAAGATGAGTATATGAGGCAATGCATATATTAAACAGTTTGATTTAACCATTCCACATTGTATACAAATATCAAGATGTCACGTTGCACTTTAAAATATATATAAAATTTTCTTGACAATTAAAAAAGAAAGTTAAAATTTAAAAGATTTGCTGTCAAGACTAATTTTTATAAATTTAAGTTATAGTATTTTTAGTTTAACTTCACATATCATTATTGCTTCTGTTTAAATTCTCATCTTTTCTCATAGCTGATGGGAAGGTAAGTCAGCTTAAATTGATGGATGCCTTGAAGACTCTTGAAGGTGAGTGAGTAATAAGAAGACATAAAACTATAATCTTAGTCTAAGTCTTGCAATAATATGTCATAAAGCACATTAAATGTTTACCCATGATTACAAGTATGTATATTCATAATATACAAACTTGGAGAATACATGGAAAGCATAAGGAGGGCAAAAGACAACTACTCCCAGTGCAAAGCCAGAGACAAAGATAACCAGTGTCTATATTTTGGTATATTTTCTTTTATTCTATTATATATCTTGCATTGAAATTTTTGGCTTTGATTTTTGTGTTTTAAAACTATTTAATGGGTAATAAAATGCTAATCATGTTTTATTGATTGATAATTCATGTTCACTAATATTGGGTTTCTTCCATGGACAGAGAATCTGTGCTGCTGTAACACTGAACAG
This sequence comes from Glis glis, assembly GCA_004027185.1. Taxonomy (NCBI): domain Eukaryota; kingdom Metazoa; phylum Chordata; class Mammalia; order Rodentia; family Gliridae; genus Glis; species Glis glis. The sequence goes on along the minus strand of PVJS01057206.1, from coordinate 2,462 downwards.
CTTCTATGATCTCTTTCTAAATAATATTATTTACTCTGGCTTTCATTTTTCTGGACTGCATGGAAGCACTGATGCTATAACTCTTCAATAATCAAGTTACTTTAGTGACTAAATAACTTGAAATCTAAAAGGATGGAATGGGATAGAAGGGAAGAATACTGCTTCTGGTAGGGGTGGTAACTAGTAGCCAAAACAACTGGATTATTTTCTACTTGGTAAAATTTAGTGATAGATAATTACCAACTTCACAGAGATATAATTCTGATCTTTGAACACGATGTCCAGTTCTATTTCTGACCTTGCTATTTATTTTATACAAATTTTGAAACAAAATTCATTCTGCAGCCTCATTTTTTCCTTTGAAACTGGGAAAGCTTAACATGCAGAAAATAGAGTGCCCTTATCCTTGACATTTTATGTGTGTGAGTATATCTGCATGATTGTATGTTATATAAATATACATTTCATTATCTTTCTTAAGGAGGGAAGGTTCATAGTAAAAAGCTAAACAATATTCTTGAGAAAATGGGAATGGAGCTCACAAACAAGGAATTTCAGAATTTACAAGAACATTTACCAGTTGATGGTAAGCATTGCTGGCATTTACTGATATTTTCAGAAGAAGTTAGACTTGTATATGAGGATTAATTAAACTACATTTACTTTGCTATATTTGAGCTTTGAAGTGTATTCAGAAAAGTTAAGTCTTAAATATGTCAAAATATTGTTCTCTCCATCTGAGTAGGCCTCAAATTATCTGTTGACAGTAGTGGAGAAAGTCAAGTTCATCTTTTTTAATTTAAAAATTTTTATTGCTACATTATAGTTATGTGTTGTAGTGAGAATCGAAGTTCATATGTGCACACAGCATCTCTTAGTGCATTTCCTTCAACACTCCAGCCTCTCTTCCCATCTCTCTCCCCATACATTCTCCTGTGATTGGTAGGAAAAAGTGCCTCTTTAATATCATCCACTCCCTCTTGCCAACCTTATAAAAAGGTCTTTTGAAAAATCTACTTGAATTAATATGGATGTAGGTTTTGAAGATTAATTTCATGCTTCTAAGTGTAAATTAAAAGCCAGGCATGGTGGCACACGCTTGTAATCCCAGTACTTTGGAGGCTGAGGCAGGAGAATCACAGGTTCATGGCCAACCTCAGCAATTTAGTGAGATCCTGCTTCAAAATAAAAGAATAAAATAGGGCTGGTGGTGTAGATAAGAAGTAGAGTTCCCCTGGGTTCAATCCCCAGTACCACAAAAAAAAGGAAAAAAAAAAGAAAGAAAAGTAAATGAAATGTGAATTTGTTTAAAAAAATACTGTCTTCTTTTGTAACTCTTTGGTATAAGTGACAAACTTAAGCATATCTAAGAATAACTCTACTGTGAGTGACTTAGCTTAGGAAAAGAAAACAGATAAAGGAAAATAAGAGAGTTGATGAATAGTAATAGAAGGAAAGAGGAGTCCTGACAGTAACAGCCAGAAGTGCAGGAGGGACGGAAGAGGTTACGCAATTAGTTTTAACAGTTTCTGAACTAGAAATGGGGGTAGTATAATAGTGGACTTGATATATAAAGCATTCTGTTGTTAAAATTATTTCTTTTATTACAGCTAATGGAAAGGTAGATCTAAAAACATTTTTGGATGAAGTTAATGTTCTTAAAAAAAGAGGTGAGGCAAAATTATGACTAGAATAAGAAATCTTAATTCTAACCAATGAGCTATTCAACATTTATTTACATTTTTGGTTATTTGCATTTTCAGACTAGAACTCATTGAATTCTTTGAATAGTAATCAACTTATCTGAATTTTGTAGGAGATATGATCAGAAGTTGCCACTTTTTGAAAAACCATGTATACTAGATTTCCAATGAATTAAGTCAATAGAAACTAAACCTAATAGTCATGAAGATAACTAAACTGAATTTACTAATCGAAGTCAATTATTTATGTTTTTGGCCCCAAGGAGAACTTCTTAAAATCTAGGAAAACAATTTTGTGACCTGGGGTAGAAGAAGATTTCTTCAACAGGTGACAAAGAGTTCCAGACATGAATGAAGAAAAAAGATTGATTAGACTTCATCAAAATTAATAACTTCCCTTTCTGAAAGATAGTTAAGACAATAAAAAGGCAGAGATTAGGAGAAAATATCTGAAAAACATATATGAAAAAGGACTAGTATTTAGAATATTAAGAACTATTACTACTGAATAAGACAAACCAATAAAAGTGGGCAAATGATTTGAAGAGACATTTTACAAAAGATATGTAAATTGCCAATTATTATAAAAAGTATGCTAAAGAGTATTAGTCATAAGAGTAATGTAATTTTTATTTTATTTTTTTATTTATTTATTTTTTCTTTTTTTATGTTTTTATTGGTGCATTGTAGTCTCACATCACAATGAGTATCAGTTTGGTGTTAACATACATGCACACAGCTCTTGGTGTCCCTCCCCCC
>PVJS01057205.1:0-12121 GCA_004027185.1 Glis glis | reverse complement strand
TATTCATTCATTCATGGTATAGGGGAATGAACCCAGAACTACCTCCAAGCTACATCCCTAGCCCTTTTTTTTTTTTTTTTTTTTTTTGCGGTTCCGGGGTTTTAACGCGGGGCGTTCTACCTCCGCGCTACACCCCCGGCCCTATTTTTTATACTTTAGTTTGAAACCGAGTCTCATGAAGTTGCGGAGTGCCTCACTAAGTAGAGAGAGAGAGAGAGATAGAGATAGAGATAGAGATAGATAGATAGAGAGAGAGAGAGAGAGAGAGAGACAGGGAGAGAGAGAGAGAGCTGAGGCTGGCCGCGAACCCGGATCCTCCGGTCTCCACCTCCCAAAGTACTGGGATTACAAGTGTGCGCCACCACGCCCGGCCCTAGCCCTTTTTAAAATGTTTTGTTTTGAAACAGGGTCTTGCTAGGTTTAAATAGAAATTTAAAAAAGCAGCCGGGCGTGGTGGTGCACGCTTGTTAATCCCAGTACTTTGGGAGGCAGAGATAGGAGGATCCGGGTTCGCAGCCAGCCTCAGCTCTCTTGCTCTCTCTCTCCCTGTCTCTCTCTCTCTCTCTCTCCTTCGTGAGGCCCTCTGCATCTTTGTGAGACCCGGTTTCAAAATAAAGGATAAAAAATAGGGCCGGGGGCGTAGCGTGGAGGTAGAACGCCCCTGCGTTCAATCCCCGGTACCGCAAAAAAAAAAAAAAAAAAGAAATTTATAAAAGCGGATGTAGCTTGGAGGTAGAATGCCTCTGGGTCAATCCCTGGTACCAAAAATAAATAAATAAATAAATAAATAAATAAATAAATAAATATACATATGTATATGGAAAGGAGTGTAGCTCAGAGGTAGAACGCCCATGGGTTTAATCCCTACTAGCATACACACACAAGTTTAGATAATGCATTGGAAATTTTGATTAAAAAATAATGTATTCTTTGAATTTACTTTCTTTGCAAATTGTATCACTTCAAAAAGGAACATCAGTGTGATCCACATCAGCCGTCATTTCATACAAAAAGAAGAGAATAGGAAGAGAGCACTATACTAAAATATGAATTTACTGTGTGTTTAATTGAACTTTGCAAATCTGACTGCAAAAAGTTGTATTTTATATAAAATTGGGCTACCAAAAAGGATTATAATCAATGCTCTATCAAAGTCAAAAGAATTAAAAAACAGATTATTACCGGGCATGGTGGCACACACTTGTAATCCCAGTACTTGGGAGGCTGAGACCAGAGGATCCAGGTTCATGGCCAGGCTCAGCTACTTAGTGAGGCCCTCTGCAACTTTAGTGAGACCCTGTTTCAAAATAAAGAATAAAAAAAGGCCGGGCGTGGTGGCGCATGCTTGTAATCCCAGTACTTTGGGAGGCGGAGACCAGAGGATCCAGGTTCATGGTCAGCCTCAGCTCTCTCTCTCTCTCTCTCTCTCTCTCTCTCTACTTAGTGAGGCCCTCTACAACTTCGTGAGACCCGGTTTCAAAATAAAGTATAAAAAATAGGGCCGGGGGTGTAGCGCGGAGGTAGAATGCCCCTGGGTTCAATCCCCGGTACCGAAAAAAAAAAAAAGAATAAAAAAAAGTATGGCTGGGGGTGTAGCTCGGAGGTAGAATGCCTCTGGGTTCCATCCCTAGTACTTAAAAAAAAAAAAACCAGATTGTTATTCTTTCAAAGAAATTTTGGTCAAGATACAAACAGATAATAACTGTGATAATAAAACAAAGTTTCTAGCCGGGCGTGGTGGCGCACGCTTGTAATCCTGGTACTTTGGGAGGCGGAGACCAGAGGATCCGGGTTCGTGGCCAACCTCAGCGCGCATGCGCGCGCACGATTTCTCTCTCTCTCTCTCTCTCTCTCTCTCTCTCTCCCTCTGTCTCTCTCTCTCTCTTCTCTCCCCTCTCTCTCTCTCTCTCTCTCTACTTAGTGAGACCCTCCGCAACTTCGTGAGACCCGGTTTCAAAAATAAAGCATAAAAAAAATAGGGCCGGGGGTGTAGCGTGGAGGTAGAACGCCCCTGCATTCAATCCCCGGTACCGCAAAAAAAAAAAACAAAAAACAAAGTTTCTGTGGCTTTTTGGATCACAATATGAAATATTAGATAATTTCAATAAAAAAGTACTTGGCAAATTTTTGTATCAAACAAAGAAACCTATCAGTTAAAAAGATCTATGTGAGTTGAGTATGGTGGTGCACACTTGTATCCTCATACTTGGGAGGCTGAGATAGGAGGATTGCAGGTTTGAGATCAGCCTCAGCAACTTAGTGAGGCCCTCTGAAACTTAGAGAGCCTCTACAACTCAGTAATACCCTGTTTCAATTTTAATAAAAGAACACAATAGGACTGGCAGTGTAGCTCAGAGGTAGAATGCCTCTGGGTTCCGTCCCCAGTACCCGCCCCACACACACACAAAAAAAAAATCTTTGTGAAAAAATAACAATCACTGAACTATATACTTTAGAAGGCTTTTTTTTATTCTGGCAAAATATGCATAACATAAAATTTAACATTTTATCCACTTTTAAGTGTGCAGTTCAGTGACATTAAATATATTCACACTGTTGTATGATCATTATCACCACCCAGTTTCAGAATTTTTAAAAAAAAGGTGAATTTCATGGTATATGAATTATATACTAATAAAGCTGTTATTTAAAATCTATCAAAAGTAAGCCGGATGTGGAGGAACACGCCTGTAATCCTAGTACTCGGGAGGCTGAGACAGGAGGATTGCAGGTTGGAGGCCAGCCTCAGCAATTTAGCAAGGCTCTCAGCAACTTAGACACTGTTTCCAAATAAAAAATAAAATAGGTTTGGGGGTTTAACTCAGAGGTAGAGTGATGCTGGGTTTAATCCCCAGTACCAAAAAACAAAACAACAAAAAAAAACTATTAAAACTAAAGGCACAGAGCTGGGTGTGGTGGCGCACACTTGTATCCCAGTACCTAGGAGGCTGAGACAGGAGGATAGCAGGCTCGTGGCCAGCCTCAGCAACTTAGGTCCTCCAAAACAGTGACACCCTGTTTGAAAATAAAAAATAAAAACAGGGCTGGGGGTATAGCCTGGAGATAAAATGTCTCTGGGTTCAATCCCCAGTACCAAAAGTAAAAAACAAAACAAAACAAAAAACAAACGTGCAGGAAGGAACATTCAGGGATAATGAAAATATTCTGATATTCTGTATCTTGATTTAGGTAATAGTTATATGGTGTACATATTTGTCAAAACTCAAAGTGAAGCCAGGTGTGGTGGTGCACACTTGTAATTCCATATTTGGGGAGGCTGAGACAGGAGGATCATAGGTTCAAGGCCAGCCTCAGCTACTTAGTGAAGACCTCCACAACTTAGTGAGAGCCTATTTCAAAATAAAGAATTAAACTGGGCGTGGTGGCGCATGCTTGTAATCCCAGTACTTTGGGAGGCAGAGACCGGAGGATCTGGGTTCGCGACCACCCTCAGCTCTCTCCCTCTCCCTCTCCCTCTCTCCGTCTCTCTCTCTCTCTACCTAGTAAGGCCCTCCGCAACTTCGTGAGACCCGGTTTCAAAATAAAGTATAAAAAAATAGGGCTGGGGGTGTAGTGCAGAGGTAGAACGCCCCTGGGTTCAATCCTCGGTACCGCAAAAAAAAAAAAAAAAAAAAAGAATTAAAAAAAGACCTGGGGGTGTAGCTCAGAGGTAGAATGCCCCGGGGCTCAATCCCCAGTATCACCACATAAAAAAAACCCTCAAAGTGACCCTTTATAATACATGCAGTTTATTGTATACAAATATACAAACCAACACAAATATCAGAACTTATTATATATTAAAAGACATTCAAAGCCGGGCGTGGTGGCGCATGCTTGTAATCCCAGTACTTGGGGAGGCTGAGACCGGAGGATCTAGGTTCACCGCCAGCCTCAGCTACTTAGTGAGGCCCTCCTCAACTCAGTGAGACCCTATTTCAAAATAAAGAATAAAGCTGGGCGTGGTGGCACACGCGTGTAATCCCAGTACTTTGGGAGGTGGAGACCGGAGGATCCGGGTTCGCGGCCAGTCTCAGCTCTCTCTCCCTGTCTTTCTCTCTACCTAGTGAGGCTCTCCGCTACTTTGTGAGACCTGGTTTCAAAATAAAGTATACAAAAAGAGGGCCGGGGGTGTAGCGCGGAAGTAGAACGCCCTGGGTTCAATCCCCGGTACTGTAGAAAAACAAAAACAAAAACAAAAAAAAACAAAATAAAGAATAAAAAAATAAGGCTGGAGGTATAACTCAAAGGTAGAATCCCCCTGGGTTCAATCCCTAGTTCCGCAAAAAAAAAAAGACATTCTAATTTTTAAAATAAGCAATTATATTAAAATAGTTCTAAAATATACATCTAATTTCTTTAATAAAACTGAGCTAATGGCATAGAGATTTTTTCTTTGGGTATTAGAATTTACATTTCAAAGTTTTAATGGAATAGATGTTATTTTCAATTTTATAAATATGAAAATAACTTTTAAAACCTGGTAAACTAAACTGGGTATGGTGGTGAAATCCTGTAACCCTAGTACTTGGGAGGCTGAGACAGGAGTATCACAGGTTTGAGGCCAGCTTCAGTAACTTAGCAAGACCCTTCTCAAAATAGAAAAAATTTAACACAGGGCTGGGGATGTAGCTCAGTGGTAGAGTGTTCCTGGGTTCAATCCCCAGTACCACACACACACACAAAGAAAACTACAATCTAATTTATAAATAACAGGAACAAGTCACATGTTTAGGTATTAACTAATTTATAGTTAACTAATGAACTAAGCTGATTCCAACTGTATCAGCAATTATGTAATATGAAAATCTAAACTATGGTAACTGATGCATATAACCACCAATCATATTTTATAATTTAAAGTTGATATTAATATTAAATCTTATCTAGCAAATAACCATCCTCCTACCCTTCAGATTCTTCAGTCTTTTCTCCACCATTACGAGTAGTACAATTTTCACTTTCTGAAGAACAATTCCTTGTGGAAGCTATACTATGTCTTCCTTAAATACAGAAACAGACACATACAAAAAGAAAGCGGGGGTGTTAGCGTTTCTAGCCAAGAATCGGTTTTTACTTATTGAATGGTAACACTGTAAATGCATGGTTTCCAAGGCTAGTTAAAGATGTTATTTGTCTGGTGGCATTTCTCATATAATACTAATATTTTTAAAGGTACATGGAAGAAACATTATAAAAAACGGATCACAAATTGCTAATGTTACAATGAAGATTTCAAAAAATACTATTGTGTATGTACAAACAAGGGTCAAATGTCCTTATACCAACAGCATAGTTTTCTCTTCCTGAAGTAAATCTTTATCTCAATATTCTGATTGCTGCTGCTTTATCCTCAGAAATACATTCTGAAGATTTAAAAAAAAAAGTTTTTCCCAATATAATTTCAAAAAACATCTCTTCTAGCTGGGCATGGTGGCGCATACTTGTAATCCCAGTACTTGGGAGGCTGAGACAGGATGATCACAGGTTCGTGGCCAGCCTCAGCTACATAGTGAGGCCCTCCGCAACTTAGTAAGACCCTATTTCAAAATAAAAAATAAAAAAATAGGGTTGGGGGTGTAGCTTGGGGGTAGAATGCCCCTGGGTTCAATCCCCAGTTCTGCAAAAGAAAGAAAACATCTCTTTTACCTTGCTTCTTTGTTAGTTGAGTCTACTGTTATCATAAGCAGTAAAAAGTAGCTATAAAAAAGATTATGTAAGAGACAAGCAAGATTCTCTCAGAAAAAAAGAAGTAAAATGTATATGTCAAATTACTTTAAAATAAATGAATATTCATAGCAAATAATAAAGATTTTGAAGCCGGGCGTGGTGGCACACGCTTGTAATCCCAGTACCTGGACGGCTGAGACTGGAGGATCCAGGTTCGCGGTCAGCCTCAGCTACTTAGTGAGGCCCTCTGCAACTTAGTGAGACCATTTCAAAATAAAGAATAAAAATAGGGCTGGGGGTGTAGCTCAAAGGTAGAATGCCCCTGGGTTCAATCCCCAGTACTACAAAAAAAAAAAAAGAGATTTTGTTTTGGAAATAGTGTTTGACTTACATATTAGCATTTAAAAAGTTTTTAAAATGTGACAAAGAAAATTAAAATTTTAAAAGTCAGAAAGATGCATTTTGTTTTAAAATTTTACCTGTTTTGGAAACTGCATCCTGCCCAAGTGGAGTTTCTTGAAAATCTCCCTGTGTGTCAAGCATCGAGGATTTGATGTATGTGGCTAGAGTTTCAACAGGACTCTCTCCAGCTGCCATTAGAGGATTATACTGGTTGTCAACAGGTGAGCTTCCACTGCTCTTCAGCTCATCAAACCTTTTTGCACACTGTCATGAAATAAAATGAAAAAAAAAATGGGATTAAATTTTAAAAAAGAGCGCCGGGCGTGGTGGCGCACGCTTGTAATCCCAGTACTTTGGGAGGCGGAGACCGGAGGATCCGGGTTCACGGCCAGCCTCAGCTCTCGCTCATTCGCTCGCTCGCTAGCTCTCTCTCTCTCTCCTTAGTGAGGCCCTCCGCAACCTCATGAGACCTGGTTTCAAAATAAAGCATAAAAAATAGGGCTGGGGGTGTAGCACGGAGGTAGAACGCCTCTGTGTTCAATCCCCGGTACCGCAAAAAAAAAAAAAAAATTAAAAAAGAATATATTTTCTTGTCCTCCATTTGAAGATATTTTCCAATAATCATTTTTGTATGTGTGTGTGTAGTGCTAGGGATTGAACCCAGGGGAGTTCTACCTCTGAGCTACACCCCCAGCCCTATTTTATTTTTAATTTGGAAACAGGGTCTTGATAAATAGCGGAACCTGAAATCCTCTGGTCTCAGCCTTCTGAGTAGTGGGATTACAGGTGTGTATCAACACAATTGGCTCAATATTACTTTTTTATAAGTGAATATTAATCTGTTGGTAATATCTATGAGGTTTGTACATGTTAAAATAAACAAAAGGCTGACTTACTTTTTTATCTTTTAAAACTCAGGGTAGAATTTTTAAAAATATGTTTTAGCCAAAGGCATAATGTATTTATGCTCTTGTAGAAAAATGAGCCCAGCACGATGGCGCATGCCTATAATCGCAATATGTGGGGGGCTGAGACTGGAGGATTGCAGGTTCTAGGCCAGCCTCAGCAACTTAGTGAGACCCTCAGCGATTTAGTGAGACCTGTTTCAAAATAAAAAATAATGCTGGACGTGGTGGCGCACACCTATAATCCCAGTACTTGGGAGGCTGAGACAGGAGGATCGCAAGTTCGAGGGCAGCCTCAGCAAGTAGTGAGACTCTCATCAATCTAGTGAGACGCTGTTTCCAAATAAGAAGTAAAATTGGGCCGGGGTAAAGCTTGAAGGTAGAATGCCTCTGGGTTCAATAAGATAACATAAAATAAAATAGAATAATTAAAAGGGCTGGGGGTATAGCTCAGAGGTGTAATGCCCTAGCATTCACTCTCTAGTACCAAAAAAAAAAAAAGGGAAGAAAAAGAAAAATGAAGACTGTCTCTATCAACATCTTTGGTGCACATCTCTTATCAGTTGACAGTATTAACAATTTAGTTAAATACTTGGCTTTGATTTTTTATTTTTGCGGTACAGGAGAATGAACCCAGGGGCATTTTACCTCCTAGCTACACCCCCGGTCCTAATTTTTATACTTTATTTTGAAACCAGGTCTCATGAAGTTGCAGAGGGCCTCACTAAGCTGGCCACGAACCCGGATCCTCCAGTCTCCGCCTCCCGAGTGCTGGGATTACAAGTGTGCGCTACCACGCCCAGCTTGGCTTTGATTTTTATATTAACTGAGTTTCCACTAGATATAAGACCAAATTATTATTATTTTTATTATTTTTTTTGCGGTACTGGGGATTGAATCCAGGGGTGTTCTACCTCCGAGTCACACTCCTGGCCCTATTTTTTATACTTTATTTTGAAACAGGGTCTCACTAAGTTGCGGAGGGCCTCACTAAGTAGCTGAGGCTGGCCGTGAACCCGGATCCTCCGGTCTCAGCCTACCAAGTACTGGGATTACAAGCGTGCGCCACCACGCCCAGCTTGGCTTTGATTTTTATATTAACTGAGTTTCCACTAGAAATAAGACCAAATTATTATTATTATTATTATTTTGCGGTACTGGGGATTGAATCCAGGGGCGTTCTACCTCCGAGTTACACTTCTGGCCCTATTTTTTATACTTTATTTTGAAACAGGGTCTCACTAAGTTGCGGAGGGCCTCACTAAGTAGCTGAGGCTGGCCGCGAAACCAGAACCTTCGGTCTCAGCCTCCCAAGTACTGGGATTACAAGTGTGCGCCATCACACCCGGCGGAATAAGACCAAATTATAACCTTCAATGAAAGTATATCAAAAAGTATCTGATTTGTGACACTAGATTTTAATAAAATTATAGCCTTTGTTTTTACTGACAGTGAAGTTAGTCTTCCATAAAAGATTCTGGATAACACTTCATGTCCTTTGGGCAGTTTGCTCTAGCAGAGTATTTTATTTGATCCATTAGTTATTCATAAAATCACTTAAGAATGTCTAGCACTTAAGAAAAGAATACGACGAAGCCGGGCGCGGTGGCGCACTCCTGTAATCCCAGTACTTGGGAGGCTGAGACAGGAGGATTGCAGGTTCGAGGACAGCCTCAGCAAGTAGTGAGACTCTCATCAACCTAGTGAGACCCTGTTTCAAAATAAAAAATAGGGGGGAGTATCCAAGATGGCAACGGAATAGGAGCCCCTGAACGAGCCTGTCTCAAAATCGCCTCGGGGGCTCGAAACTGAACAACATTGCACAGCCATAGAAGAACCAAAACCCAATATCCAATAACCCAAGTATGACTACACAGACAGAGTCTACCAGCTACAGAATTCCACAGACAACTGCAATCCCGTGTCGGCAGGATTGGTAAAGAGCCATCTTCCCCTGGACCCTACAGCTGGGGATAATAGCCCCTGGCACCACCAATAAATTGGGAGGAGAAACCGGAGCAGAATTCTGTGAGTGGTGGGGCCATCCCAGCAGCAGATTGTGAATACCCTTCAAAGGCTGCCCTAGCATGGGCTCCTGCCAGAGCCACGTACCCCCCCCACCGCCGTACTACGAGCCTGCGCGATCCCCAACACCCTTGCATCGGACCCCACGCCAGCCAAGACCAGGGTGGCCTTCCATGCCATGTCTCGGACTCCGGCGCTCTCCAATGCAACCCGGGTGGCCCCCCGCGCGATCCTGTGCAACCCCCAAAACCCGCCCCCCGCCGCGCGACCCAGGTGCCACCCCTCACACCATTCCGCGTGATCCTCTGCACCCTGCCTTGGACCCCCACACCCCCCTGGTGCAATCTGGGCGGCCCTCCACACCCCATTTCGGACTCTGGTGCCATCCAGCATGACCCAGGCAGCCCTCCGCACCCCGCCTCCAACCCCTGTGCTCCCTGGCGTGATCCCGGCGGCCCTACGTGCCTGGGCTCAAACTCCGGCGCCCTCCTGCGTGGCCCAGATGGCCCTCCGCGCCCCGCCTCAGACTCCAATGCCACCACCCAAGACCCGGGCGGCTCTCGGATCCCTATCTCAGACCTCCATGCCCTCTGGCGCTGCTACACAAGTCACAGAGCCTGCACCTCTCTCACCTGCGCGGGGGCTTCTGTGCCAGGCTTCAGAGCCCGGATACCCTCCAGGGCCGCCACCAGAGACCCGTGCAACTCTCCACACCACCTCAGAGCCAGGGCACAGTCCGGCGCCACCACCTGAGATCCAGGAGCCCGCGCACCTCCCTGGGGCCCGCACACAATCCTCAGCACCATGCCTCAGCGCCTGTGCACCCTCAGGCGCTGCCACCCGATACCCGATACCCGGAGTCTGCACCCCCCTCGGACCCACGCAAGATACTCAGCACTGCCCATCAGAGCCCAGGCAATATCCTGCGATGCCCCCAGAGACCCGGGGCACGTGTACATCCCTTGGGGCTCGGGCAACCCTCAGCACCCGTGCCTCGGAGACCGTGCACCTTCCGGCACCGTCACCCACACCTTGTAGCCCTCATCCAATACCGTGCCTCGAAGTGTACCTCACGTGCCAACACCCGAGCTCCGGAACCTGCGTGCCCCCCTACACACGCATACCACGCCCCGGTCAACCAGAAGGGAGGGAACCACAGCCTGCAGTGTACTGACCCAATTGGGACTACAGGGACCATCAAGAGGTATTATACAAGTCGGGCGTGGTGGTGTACGCTTGTAATCCCAGTACTTGGGAGACTGAGAAAGGAGGATCTGGGTTCACGGCCAGCCTCAGCTACTTAGTGAGGCCCTCTGCAACTTAGTGAGACCCTGTTTCAAAATAAAGAATAAAAAATAGGGCTGGGGGTGTAGCTTGGAGGTAGAATGCCCCTGTGTTCAATCCCCAGTACCGCAAAAAAAAAAAGAAAAGAAAAAGAGGTCTTATACATAGAAAGGAAGAAGATGTGAAGGCAACAGAAACACAAAATTGAAAACACAGAAAATACGAGAATGAGGAACAGTGAGGAAACAAGAAACACAATGCATCAACAAGTGAGATTACTGATACTGACCTACAGAAAATGCAAGATGGAGAATTCAGAATTTTGATCTTCAGAATGATGAAAGGCCTCAAAGAAAGCATAAAAGAGATGAAGGTGGAAGTTGAGGCTCTAAGAAAGAATCAGAAAGAAACACTGAAGGAAATGAAGGAGTCAATAAACGAATTAAAGACTGCAATAGAAACCAACTCTAGTAGGCTCGACTACATGGAAAATAGGTATCACTCCTGGAAGACAGTTCATTCAAAACCGAAAACACAGTCAACGATATACAGAATATATTACAACAACACACCCTGGCCATCCAAGATAGAACAATACAAGACGTCCTAATTTAAGGATAAAAGGCATCGAAGAAGGTTCAGAAGCACAGATCAAGGGTATAAGAAACCTCTTCAAAGAAATAATTTCAGAGAATTTTACGAACATAGAAAAGGATTTGTACATTTACATACATGAGACACAAAGAACACGGTTAAGACAGGAGCAAAGAAGGACCTCCCCACACCATGTAATAATTAAAATGTCTAACACAGAGGCCAAAGAAAGAATCCTAAAAGCAGCAAGAACAAAAGAACAGGTGACATACAGGGGCAAAACAATAAAAATCACCCAGACTTCTCAACCCAAGTCAGGAATGCCAGGAGGGATTGGTATGAAGTACTCTGGACACTGGAAGAAAACAACTTCCAACCAAGACTGATATATCCAGCAAAGCTATCATTTAAAATTGATGGAGAAATAAAAATGTTCCATGATAAACAAACACTTAAAGAATTCATGAGGACCAAGCTAACACTGGAGAAAATCCTAAAGAAATAAATCACAAAAAAGGAAAAACAAGCAATTAAAAAGGCATAGATTGGCAATGTGGTTTAAAAAGCATAACCCAACTTTATGCTGCTTACAAGAAACTCACCTTCTAGCCAAAGATACACATATGCTAAAGATAAAAGGATGGAAAAACATATACCATGCAAATGGGGATCGAAAACAAGCATGGGTAGCAACGCTTATATCTGACAAAACATACTTTAAGCTAAAACACATCAGAAGAGACAAAGCGAGTCACTTCTTACTAATAAAAGAACAATCCAACAAGAAGATATAATAATAGTAAACATTTATGCCCCAAATGTGGGTGCACCCACATTCATAAAACAAAGTCTTCGGGACATCAGGTTCCAAATAGACCCAAACACAATAATATTGGGAGACTTAAACACACCACTCATGCCACTAGATTGATCCTCCAGACAAAAGATGAATAAAGATTGTTCAGACCTAAAGAAAACTATAGACCAAATGGATCTAATAGACACATACAGATTATTTCAACCAGCAACACCTAAATACACATTTTTCTCAGCTGCCCACGGAATATTCTCCAAAATAGACCACATATTGGGTCACAAAGCAAGCACCAGCAAATTCAAAAGATGTGATATAATTCCCTGCATATTCTCAGATCACAACGGAATGAAACTGGAAATTAACAGGAAGACCAAAAGTTAAGTACATGGAGACTGAATGATACACTTTTTTTTTTTTTTTTTTT
>PVJS01057204.1:0-12122 GCA_004027185.1 Glis glis | reverse complement strand
GCAGATCTGCTTTCCTCGGAACGAGTCGCGCACACGAGTCGCTTCTCCCTTTTTATCTAAGTCCGCACCTATCAGAATTCTGCTGCCTACATTCAGGGCAGGGCTTTCTCTTTAATCTGCTGTTACACACCCAAAATCACATAATCTTGGGTGTGTCATGATCAGGTCAAGTTGACAACTTAGATTAACTATCACACCAACAAAACCAACAACAACAACAACAACAACAAAACAAAAACAAAAAGTCCAATCTAAAAATGGGCAAGAAATTTCATGAAAGAAGAAATACAAATGGCCAATAAATATAAGAAAAAATGTTCAACATCATTAGCAATCAGAGAAATGCAAATAAAAACTTCCCTGAGAAGTTTCCCCAAAACTTCACCTAACAACAATTAGAATGGCAATCGTTAAAAACAAAAACAATAATAAATGCTGGCAAGGATATGGGAAAGTAGGAATGCTGATACATTGTTGGTTGGATTGCAAATTAGTGCAACCACTTTGGAAAACAGTGTGGATAGTCCTCAAAAAAATGAGAATTAATCTACCATATGACCACTCCTGAGTATCTACCCAAATAATTAAGACTACTAGAGTAATGCATGCATACCTATGTTTATAGCTGTACAATTCATACATGCCAAACTAGAACCAGCTGAGATGTCCATCAACAGATGAATGGATTACAACATTATGGGATATACACACAATGGAATTATACTCAGTAATAAAGAAGAACAAAATTATATCATTTGCAGGAAAATGAATGGAACTGGAAAATATTATGCTAAGTGAGGTTAATCAGTCACAAAAAATGAAAGGACACAGGAGGGACTCCAGACAAAGGAGGAGAAACCTTAGTGGAGTGAAGGAGGAGATCTAACTGAGGGATACAGGAGGGGGCAGGAAGACATGAAGAGGGAAACACCTCAATGGACATGATGTACATACACAAACTTATCATTGTCAATCACTGTGTTGAGCATGGGAAGGTGGGGAGGAAGAGTGAGTGGGGTGGGAACTGGGGGAGGGCTCCCTGAGTTCTGTGCACATGTATGCCTCGATCACCTTGAACTTCATCAAAATGTATGATAATAATGCACCAATTTAAAAAAAAAAGAAAAGTCAGTGAGTGACTGGTGTCTTCATATTTTTTTGGTTTTAAAGTTTGGTGTATTTCACCCACAGACATCACTCTAGTATATACAAAGTATTTAAAAGACTTAACACTAAAAATAACAAATAACCCAATCAAGAAATGGGCAATTGAACCAAATAGACACTTCACAAAAGAAGAAATACAAATACCCAATAAATATATGAAAAATGTTCAACATCATTAGCAATCAGGGGGATACAATCAAAAGTACACTGAGATTCCATCTAACCCCAATTAGAATGGCAATCATCAAGAAGTCAAATAATAAATACTGGCAAGGATATGGGGAAATAAGAACTCTTCTACAGTGTGGATAGGATTGCAAATTAGTGCAGCCACTATGGAGATCAGTGTGGGGATTCCTCAGAAGATTGGTAATGGAGCCACTATATGATCCAACTATACCACTCCTGGGTATGTTTCCAAACGTACTGAAATCAGGTTATTATAGTAACACATGCATATCCCTCTTTATAGCAGCACAATTCAAAATAGCCAAATTATGGAACCAAGATAGGTGTCCATTAACAGATGAATGGATTACAAAATTGTGGGATATACACATGATGGAATTCTATTTAGCAATAAATAAGAACAAAGTTATGTCATTTGAAGGAAAATGGATGGAACTGGAGCACATTATGTTAAATGAAATTAGCCAGTCACAGAAAGTGAAGAGTCATATGTTTTCTTTCATATACAGAAGCTAAGGAATAATTGGGATACCAGAGAGGCTTTAGACAATGGAGAGAAAACCCTAGTGGAGCAAGAGAGGTGGTCTAGGGGAAGGTTGGGAGAGTAAGAATTAATGAAGGAAGCACTTCAATTGACATTGTGTACATATGTGAGAATACCAATGTCAATTTCAGTATCTTTGTATGGGGAAGGGAGCAAGTGGGGAGAGAGCTGAGGGAAAGCTCACCAAGTGCTGTGTGCATGTATGTCACTATCACTATGAACTACATTATGATATGAGACTATAATACTATAATGCACCAATAAACGTATTTTTAAAAAGCTACATAAAAATAAACTTTGTTATAATCATTATAGCAGAGTTTCTAAATTTTATCAATCCAAGTTTTTTAAGCTGTGTTTTACATAACCTGATAAAATTAGGTTTGTGATATATGCATTAGTTAAACTTTTAAGTATTTGGGCTGAAATTATACTATAAAAATTGGTTAAGAAATAGCCACAATAGAATGTGTTACAAAGACTACTAGGTACCTAACAAATTAGAGATTAGTTCCATTACTTTTTAGAATTGAGAAAAACAGAAAATAGGCATCTGATTATGATGGAAATGGAATAGTGCCCTAAGTCTGTTTCTTAATCCTGCAGGCCAGAATAGGTCTTGGCTCTTTTCTGAGTCTTCCAATTTGTAATTGTCTCTGCCTGAGGACATTCTGACTTGGAAATGCAGAATATTTAAACTTGACTAGTTCTGCCAAATGTGTTTAAGGGAGCTTCTGTTCAATCCTAAACCCTTTGTATTCAGTGGTCTCCCAGATTGCTTTCTCTTAACACCGTTTTCTCTACATGTTGTCTTATTGCACATAGTATTGACTCATAGACTTCTTGTATATTGTCAATATTCCTCGGAAGAACAGAATCTATAGCCTTAGAACTGTTTTCTTATTGAATGTGCTCCTGTTGTTCAACTTCTGTTCTGATTTGCAATTGAGAATATAATTATTTATGTCCACAGTTTTTGGCTTGTAGTGTCTTATCTTTATAGCCATTCTATAGGTTATGGGTCAAGAGCAGAAACAAGTCCTTGATTCTTATAGACCCAGGAGGGATGTCCAGCTGGAGTAACAATAATCGTCAGTACAGGTTTCCCCTCTGCCTTCCTTTTAATTCTATGTCACTATCAGACATATACATAGGATATTTATTTCTTGCTAAGCTTTAGGGAAGCCCAATTTTATATATTAATTGCTTATTTCCAAAGTTAAGTACATTTATTTTTCTCATTTTAAGATCTTCAAATAGATTTTGTTTTTTATTTGAAACATCTTTCAGCTAAGATAAATGAGCCAAAAGGATAGGCACTCACTGATGTGCCTTCTCTTTTTGCCGGCTGGATGAAAGCTCTTTATTTCTTTTTGGAATAGGCTGTTCAAGATCTAGTCTGGCAGGAAGTCAGTCTCTGCAATATGTTCTCTGCTGGAAGCATTGAGCTTCATTCTTTTTCTCTTTTCAGTTCTTCCTTCTTGATAGTGGTCTAGGGACAGTAATTCCTGATTGTGGCTGACAAAGCTCCCTGTGTAAAATATGCTTTCTCTACCTGAGCTCTGTGTCATCAGAGATCTGAAGCTGAGAAGCTATCTCTGGAAAGAAATCTTTACAGTTTCCCCCCACTTATTTACAATTCACATGATTTCTTTGGTCTCTCTAAACTCTCTATGCTGCTGGGCAATATTTTATGCTTAAGAATGGGAAATAATGGGTGCAAAATTGGCATGACATTTACCTAGTCCATATCTTTTATTATTTTAAGTCATCATATCGGATGATTATAGAAACACTGGTTACATTGGACAAAAATGAAGTTTCAAAATAGAGTAGTTCCAAAGGGTCTGAAATCAGAGAACTACAGTAATATATGCATACCCATGTTCATAGCAGCACAATTCACAATAGCCAAATTATGGAACCAACCTAGGTGCCCATCAATAGATGAATGGATTACAAAATTATGGGAAATACACACAACAGAATTCTACTCAGCAATAAAGAAGAACAAAATTATGCCATTTGCAAGAAAATGGAAGGACCTGGAGAACATTATGTTAAGTGAGATTAGCCAGTCACAGAAAGTGAAGGGTCATATGTTTTTTTTCTAATATGCACAAGCTAGGTGTGGAGAATGTGACTGCCAGAAACAGGTTAACATTTGCCTTGCAAAGGTCTAAGGGTCATGGAAAGCCATGATCAGACTGATGAGCTAGCTGAAAGCAGCCTATTCCTCCAATGTAAAGTTCCTGTGTCTCTTGCCAGCACTTACTGACAAATATCCCACTTGTCAAACATTGTCTCAAGGATCTTCTGCACTTCCTCAGCGGTTTTATTGATAAGCGCTATCTCAAAGACTTTCTGCAATTGTTCTGTGTCCAACCCAGTTAAATGTTAACCCCTAGCCCTCACTGCACGTTTACTAGTTAACCTTTACCTCCTGGGCTCTGCACATATGCAGTAGCATCCATATCTCAACGTCTCCCCTCAAGAATGAATAAAAGCTGTGGACTAGTGTCCAGCGGCACATTCGCCATAGAGTGAGGCCCCTTGGCCTGCCCTTTTGAATCTGCTCTGGGTCTCCATCATTCTTTTTCTCTCAGGTGCACCGTGGGACAGTCACCAACAGCTAGGGAGTATAGGGATACCAGAGGAACTCCAGATAATGGGGGAGAAACTTCAGTGGAGCCAGAGAGGTGGACTAAGGAAGGGGAGGGGGAAGACTGAGGTTCATCAGTGGAAATTCTACCATTGACTACAACGTCAACCTCAGTACTCTGTATTGGGAAGGGGGGAAATGGGGAAGCAGGGGGGCCCACCAAGTGCTGTGTACATGTATGTTACTGTCAACATGATTTACATTATGATATGAGACTATAATGCACCAATAAAAGCACATAAAAATAGAGTAGTTTATATTATTCTGATAGACATATATTAAAGGTTGACCCACAATCCCAGCTGCCAACCTGATGACAAAACGAAGACCACAGAGTCTGGACTGACCTGCTGAGCCAGGGAAACCTTTACTCTGCAGGTGTTTAATGGGTGTAAACAACATATCAGCTAAACAGGGAAATGATATGTTGATAATTAGAAATTCATTATAAAAGAGAATTAAGTATTGATAATTAGAGTTTCATTATAAAAGGTAAAATTTTATCCGCCAATTTTACAAATAGAATTTCTAGTAAGAATTGAATTTGTAGTGTAGTGAAAACAATTAAGTCCTCAAAACAACTTGAAAATGTACAACTATATAAACTTCTAACAGCACTAAATACTTCTCGATATAGTAAGTACTTAAATAAAACTCAATTTCTTTATATAACTTTTCTTTATATAACTTACAGATTTTATATCTGAAAATCAAAATCTATGCTCTGTAAAAAAAAACTGGGATGTTTTAGTGCTCTTTCTTCTGGTTTATACACTGTTTCTTCTGGTTTATAACACAAATACCTCAATTACAGTTTTATAAACTTTGTCTATAGGCATTGATAAAATTTATGGAGGCAGTTTATTTCTCATGAATCAGTTTGGCAATTTAAAAATCTGTTCTATTTGGTATCTTCTATTTCTGCTCATGCTTAGAACTAAATACGGGATAGAAATGTTTGCTGCAAAGATAATTCTAAGGTATTGTTCGTATTATATGGCATTATATATTCTTCATCAGCACCTCCAAATCTACTTTCTTCGCTTGTTCACCCTTC
The DNA here is from genome assembly GCA_004027185.1 of Glis glis. NCBI lineage: Eukaryota > Metazoa > Chordata > Mammalia > Rodentia > Gliridae > Glis > Glis glis. Next base: position 6,503 of record PVJS01057204.1, on the reverse strand, counting down.
TCTTGCTCTTGGGGACAGATTTTCCCTTGGCCCCTCACTTTTCTTGATTTGATCAGTGGAGGTGTTGGCAGGAGATCCGGGGCAGGAGAGCGAGGTCGGGGTTACTTCTCCTGTCCACTCCCTGCTGTGTGGTAGGATGTCAGTGGCTGCTTTCCTTAGCTTAAGGCTACAGCTCCTGCCAGGTAGCCCTTTCCTATAGCCTCAACTTTTCTCTGGTTTATGGTAGCTTCTCCTTCCCTTGCCTTTTCAGACCTCAGCGTGGAAACACTCTCCACCCCTCTTCTGCTAAACGGCGTGCATCTCTGTCACTTTATCATTTTTCTTTCTTCTCGCTACACCCTTGTTAATAGCCTCTGTACTTATTTCCTTGGGCAGCCATAAGAAATGATCACAAACATGGTAGTTTAACACAGCAGAAATTCTCCCCAGTTTGGAGACCTGAAATCTGAAGTCAAAGTGTCAACAAGATTGATTTCTCCTGGAGACTAGGGGGAAGAATTTGTCCTATGTCTCTCAGCCCCTGGTGGCTTTCATAAGTCCTTGCTATTCCTCAGTTTGTGGACATATTATTTGAATCTCTAGTTGCATCTCTACATGGCCTTCTGCTCTGGGCGTGTCTTCTCCCTTTCTGTCTCTTATAAGGATGTTGGTTCACTGAATTTAGAATCATCCCTTACCCCAGATGATCCCATCTTGAGATCCTTACTTTGATTACATCTACAAAGACCCTTATTCCAAATAAAGTCAAATTCTAAGTTATAGGTGGAAATATTTGGGGGACCAAACCTTCAACCCTCTATAGTCTCATTAATCCTCACCTAATCCTATTGAACTCCTTACTATTAGAGGTACTGGTTTTAATACACCAAAATCTGCAAAACTGTTGGATTATAATGAGCTACTGAAGGAGAGAATAAAAATGAAGTGATAGGATGACTTTACTTCTACAAAAGAAAATAAAAATGTGTTGCCTAAAAGAAACACTAGACAAAATATGCTTCTATCATAAATGATCATTTTTCTTTAGAGTTTCCTTAAGATAGTATATTTCTAGTTCCTTTAAAAATTCTACTTAAAGAAATATGATTTATTTGGTCTATTTGAATTCTAATCCCCCTACTAGCGAGGGTTTAATTAAAATATCTCTAATGAAATAGTTTTATTCTTTAGTCTATTATATGCAAAGTGTTGTGGTACAGATGTAGTCCTCACATTCTTGAGTCTGAGAAGGTTAAGCAGCAGACCCTCTCCCCATAATCTTAGCAGCTCAAAAATGCTTAATTGAATTGTACAATATATCAATGTAATTCTCCAGTAGAAGAAATTAAGGAAGGACAAGACCCAATTAGGAGGACCCCCCACCCCCGTAGTGTCAGGAAACATCCACAGAATGAAAAGCATCCAGTAATAAAAACAGGATAAATCTTCAGAACTGAACAACTTAGGCAATGTGGAAATGAGGCCAAAAGCTTTCTGAAGAAAATATGGAAGTAGAAAACACATGTAGGGTGCTCAAAAGAGGAAGTGCAATGGGAGGGGCACAAGAATCGGGATCAATCTCTGTCAAGACTGTTCTTTTAGGCACAATGTCTTATTTTCATCAGTTTATATTAAATATTTTCCTTTTCCCCAACATGTTATATTTAAAGAATTTGTGCTTATTAGCTTTATGGGGAAAAATGTCTAACATCTTACTCCAGAGGGCTCAGCTACTGTTGATGAATCACTTGTAATTCCTTTAACCTTGTCAATTGAAGAACCCATCCAGGTTTTGTTAAGAATAGATATTGAATACATCCTTCTCATTTATATGTCTTCTCATTTATATAAGTCAATTCTTACTCTCTGAAGAAATAGAGAAAAGTAAAACTTTATAAGACCCACCCTTCTCAGAATGTTGATTTAATAAACTATTTTATATAAAAAAACCTGCCTGCATTGCATGGTGTGCAAATACAAGGTCTTGCTCTTGTCATTACACTGGAATGCTTAAGTGAGAGACAAGTCATCTCTACTTCTTCGGTGTTCTTTGAGGAACATATTTGAAAGAGACATTTTCCTTGTTGTAGAAAATGCAAATATTTTCATATTTCCAAATGTTTTGTTTATCCTAAACAATATAGTAAAATTAAAAAGTCTTTTTTCTTTCGTAGTAGAAATGAAAAACTGTGGAACTGTAAATTGTATATATATCCATTCAAATAAAAGAAAATGAAATACCATTTCACGGGGTAAAAATGTCTCGATGAGTAACAGAGATAAACATGGCATGAAATAAATTACTTAATAAACAGTTCACAGTTGTGATTTGTTTAATGCATTATACTTGACTCATACTGCCTGCTCACATTAATGGCTGAGCATAAACCATTTCCATCGCTGAGGTTTTATTCAGATTTAAAAAGAATAATGTAGTTTATGACAAGTTTAACTACAGCCATCAAATATACAACATCCTGTTGCTTTCAGATTGTAGATTGAACATATGTTTTTAAAATCTTAATATGTCGTATAATCATAAGTGTTTTGTGCTAATACATGGATTTGTTCACCTGATTACAGCACTGGAAGAACATTAAGGTTTTATGAGAGTCCTATAAAATTCAACAGTTTGATGGAATACTAAACAGAGTAATCACTATGCTTTATGGGTCTTTATTCTGAGATGAGCTAGATTTTCTCCCGTGGTTAATAGGTGAAGGGACTCTTTCAGATCATTAGCCTACTACTTAGCATATATAAGCAAGGATGGTTCCTGGATCTGGAGGTCTAGAAAAATTTTAAAAAATCTCTCAAAGTATTATATTATCAAAAAGTGACACAAATGTTAGAAAGAGTATGCCTTCAGAATGCGATGACAGACTCTTTATAATAGCCTAACACGGCTCTTCTTCTCTTTCTCCAGGAGGTCAGCAAACTTTTTCTTTAAATAGCCAGGTAGTAGATATTTTTAGTTTTATGCCACATAGTCTCTGTCTAAGTAGTCAACTCTGCCCTTAGAGTGTGAAAGCAGCAAAGATAATAAGCAAACAAGTGGATGCGGCTGTGTTTCAATAAACTTCGCCTCCTTCACTGTGCTTAAAATCTAAATCAGATGTGACTTTGACTATATACTGTAAAGGAGTTGCTGTCTTTTAGTGGGGGACTATGCAGTCTGAGATTATAGCCAACTTTGACATACAGTTTCAACCATATGACATTGCCATTTTTGTAGGTTAAATGGCCCAATATTGGCAATATCACATGGCTTAATTGAAAATGTGGGTAGCCAAACAGAAACACCTGGTTGTGCTCAATGTGATGCAGCTGCTGTCCCTGCTCGGCTGGCCGCAGTCAGAAAGAGGACCTCAGCCATCCCGCCAGGAGCGAAGGCCCCTGGCTGTCTCTCCAGGACAGCAGAGGGCGAGGGGGCACATGCTGACCTCGAGGCCATATTACAGCTGGTTGAGAGCTGCTAATGCAAGGGTGGCTGCTGCCCATGCCAGATACAGCCAAACTCAGCTCCCTTGAGGACCAGTGGACCAGGCGATCAAATCCACCCCTCCAGGCTCAGCTGTCTGTGAGCACCAGACCCTTTCTGTAGTAACAACAAGCTGTAACTGTTATCTTGTCTCTTCAGCTAGGCATCCTTTTCTTTCCTACTGGGTCTTGGGAGGCTGCATGAAAGCTCTTTGTTTTTTCTACATTCTCTAAGCCTGTCTTGTATGAAGTCCTCCTCATCTAGGGGGCTGGAAGCCCCTCCAGCTTCCTCTTTCAATTGTACAATTGTACAGCCTTTTAACAGGCCCATTTCTGAATGGAGAGAAAAGAAGGGAGCTGTAGTTGAATATTCTGTTACAATTAGGAAAACCATACATATGGAATCAGGCTATTGTCCCCTAATACCATTAAACATTTTATTCCTCCAATTCCCTCTTCAAATTCCAGGCTCTACAACAATCTTTTTTTTTGTCCTTTTTTTAAAAAGTGGTGATTGAAGACAGGGGTGCTCTGCCACTGAGCTACATCCCTGCCCCCCCCCCTTTTTTGGTACTGGGGTTTGAATCCACAGGCATTCTACATCTGAGCTATACCCCCAGCCCTTTTTAAAAAATTTTTATTTTGATACAGGATCTCACTAAGTTTCTGAGACTGGCCTTGAACCTGCGACTCTACTGGGATTACAGGTGTATAATCACAACTACTGGGATTACAGGCATGTGCCACCTTGCCCAGCTTCCCTGGCCCCTTTTTATTTTTTATTTTGAGAGAGAGTCTCACTAAATTGCCCATGCTGGGCTGGAACTTGCAATCTCCCTGCCTCAGCTTCCCAAGTAGCTGTGATTACAAGAATGCACCACCAGGCCTGGCTTCCTAGCTCAAAAGTCTTTTGCTTATCATTTAGCTTCTCATGCAGGTCTGCATAAGTGAGAGGATGTCACGACACATGGATTTACACATATTCTGGTCTCTGTGACATTTATTTCTTGTTGAAAATTAGTGAATTTTTATATACTTTTATTGGTGCATTGTAAGTATATATTATAGTGAGATTCAAAGTGATACAAACATATGTACACACTTCACTTGGTGTATTTCCCTCTGCACCCACCCCACTTCCCCCTCCTCACTCTCTGTACATGTTAGTGAGGTTGGTAGTAATACCTTCATATATGGAATCACATTATTTGAGCTTTCTGTCCTCAAGCCTACATTATCTTCTCCCCATCTTTCTTCCCAGATACCTTTCCTCTATTCTACTGGTCTCTCTCCTCACTTAACCGAAGTCCCTTTTGTTTCCTATTTTTCTCTCTAGCTTCCACATATGAGAGAAAACTCTTGACTTTTGACCGTTGACTTTCTGAGACTGACTGATCTCACCTCACATAATATTCTTTTGTCCCATCTATTTTGCTGAAAATGACATAATTTTATTCTTCTTTATGGTTGAATAAAACTTTTCATCTGTTGATGAACACCTAGATTGGTTCCATAATTTGGCTATTGTGAATTGTTCTGCAGTAGACATGGATATGCATGTATCACTATAATATTATAAATTAAATTTTTTGGAAAAATACTGAGAAGTGATATACCTGGGTCAATGTGGTTCCATTCCTAGTCTTTTGAGGACGCTCCACATTGATCTCCATAGTGTTTGCACTAATTTACAATCCCACCAACAGTGTTTAATTGTTCTTACTTCCCCACATCCTCACCAGCATTTATTATTGTTGGCTGCATTTATTATTGTTGGCCACTTGTATTTATTCTTTTGAGGAGTGTCTATTCAGTTCAATTTGCCATTTTAATTAGGTTCTTTGTTTCTTTTGTGTTATGTTTTGTGACTTTTATATATTCTAAATATTAGTCTATCAGAGGAGTAGATGGCAAAGATTTCCTCCCATTCTGTACCCTCTCTCTTCAGGTTCTAGATCATTTCCTTTGCTTCATAGAAGCTTTTTAATTTGATGTAATCCTATTTCTTGATTCTAGGTTTTATTTCTTGAGCTTTGGGGGTCTTATTGAGGAAGTCTCTACCAGTGTCTATATTTTAGAGAGTTCGTTCTATGTTTTCTTTTAGTAATTGCAAAATTTCTGGACTAATTTCTAGGTCTTTTGACTCATTTTGAGTTGACTCGGGCAGGGTGAAAAATTGGGTTCTAATTTCATTCTACATATGGATGTTCAGTTTCCCCAGCACCATTTGTTGAAAAGGCTGTCTTTTCTCCAGCATATGTTTTTGGCACTTTTGTCAAAATCAACTGACTATAAGTGTAAGGATTTGTCTCTGTATCTTCTACTCTGTTTGGTTGTTCTGTGTCTGTTTTTACACCAGGACCATGATGTTTTTGTTACTATAGCTCTGTAGTATAATTTGAAATCAGATATTGTGATGCCTCCAGCATGATTCTTATTGCTCAGAACATAGACACACCAAAATCTGTAGACTAATGCCTATTATTGAATATTCAGGTTGCCTATATATTTATATATTATAAATGTCTATATGATGAATCATCTTTTTGAATCTTTGTGCACGTGTGTTATTTTTCCCTTACTTTAAGTTCCTGAAGGTGAAGTTCATGAGTCCAGTTGATATGTACAGTCATCTTAAGGTTCTTGATACTTACTTTCATTTCTTAATGAAAGTATTAATTTACACTCACACAAACTTTAAAAGAGATTTTAAGAGTGGAACTCTATACTCACCAATACTGGTTTTATTCATGATTTTTAATCTTTGTTATTGCTATAGGTAAAATACACTACTGCATTTTTGAAAGTAGTTTATTTGCTGTTTCTTGTAAGAATGAATTTTTTCAAATATTTTTGGAAATTTTCATTTTTCTTTTTAAAATTTTTAGCCGGGCGTGGTGGCGCACGCTTGTAATCCCAGTACTTTGGGAGGCGGAGACCGGAGGATCCGAGTTCGCGGCCAACCTCATCGCGCATGCGCGGGCGCGCGTGATTTATCTCTCCTCTCTCCTCTCTCTCTCTCTCTCCCTCTCTCTCTCTCTCTC
>PVJS01057203.1:0-12122 GCA_004027185.1 Glis glis | reverse complement strand
TTGTCTATTAGGGGTTCTATATGTTTCTTGTACCTGTGTGTCGACCTCTCTTTCTATGTTTGGAAAATTTTCCAATATTACTTCTCTGAATAGATTATTGATTCCTTTCATTTCAGCTTCTATTCCCTCTTCTATGCCTATTATTCTTAGGTTTTCTCTTTTAAGACTGGCTGAGATCTCTTCAATGTCCAATTTATGCTGTTGAATTGTTTTTTCTAATTTATATACTATGTGTTCATCTTTGGGGAGGTCATCTTCTAAAAGTGAGATTATGTTTTCCATGTATCTAGTCTATTGTTGATGGTCTGTATTGATGCCTTCATTTCAATTATTCCATCCTTCACTTCCTTCAGAGCTTCTTTTTGATTCCTGTTCATGGTGTCAGATTCTTTGTTTATTTGATCCTTAATTATTTCAGGCTCTCTCTGAATTCTTTTCAGAAATCCTGTATCATTTCTACTATTAAAGTTCCAAATTGTCCTTCTGGCAATTTTTGCACTTCTGTGTTTGCGTGTTCTGTTTTGGGATTGTGGGAGCTCATTGTTTCTTTGCTATTTTTCCTTTTCATGATTTTAGGTTTTTTATGTTTATACCTTTGTTGTTTTTGGTAGCTCTCTCTCTCTCACTCTGTAGGTTTCCTATGTCTAATCTCTCTCCCTTAATAGTTTCTTATTCTGGAGGTAGATATTTGCTACTAGGTGAGCCTTAAAGGTGAATAGCCTTTACTGAATGGTTATTCTCACTTACTTGGTATAATGTCCATTTGCAGGCCCACTTCTTGGTCTCCTTCAGTGATTGGTACCCTTGCCTGGTGCCTCTCACTACCTGTGCAGGCGACCAGTGCCGCTATTGTCCCTCTCACTGCAAGCATGGGTCTCTGCGTTCTCCACTTGGGCTGCCCCTATGTCTCTCTCTCTCTACACGTATGGCAGGTGTCACCAGCATGGGGCCCCGGGTTTATGTCTCTCTTTGCCTACAGAAGCTGCAGATGTCTCTTTGACCCGATATGTGCAAACACGGAACTCCACGTTTTCTGCAGAGAGGGCTGGTTTGGTCCAATTTTCCCCAGGTACCATAAGTGTATGTTGGTCTCATTGAGCACTGCTCTTAATCTCTAGGGGAGGGATTGGGCTCAGCTGCTGCAGCAGGTTCTGGTCAGGCCTCTGCTCAATGGGGATTCTGCCAAGCTGGGATTGAACTGCTGCTTGCTTTTGTTGCTGATGCTCTGCAGTTGCTGATTTTACAACAGGTCCCTGGCTTCTTTGTTGGCGACCTACAGAAGTTGCAATGCCGGTAGCCGCTGGCGTGGTCTGACCAAGATGGCACCACTGCCGCTTCTGCCGACACAGCAGTTTGGGTCTGTGTCGCGCGTGGAGCGAGTTGCTGCTCGCCTTCATTGTTGCTATTCTGCAGTTGCTGGATTCACAACAGGTTGCTGGTGTCTCCGTTGGTCTTGTGTGGAAGCCACAATGCTGGTAGCTGCCGGTAAAGTCCTGACATGATGGCGCCACCGCAGCTGCTGCAGCCACCGCTGTTTGGTCTCCTTTGAGTGTGGAGTGAGCTGCTGCTTGCTTTCGTCTCTGCTGATCTGCAGTTGCTGAACTTAAAACAGTTCTCTGGCTTCTCTGCTGGCGGTGTGTGGAAGCCGCAATGCCAGTCGTGGCCGGGATGTTCCGGCCAAGATGGCGCCGCTGCCGTTCCTTCGGTAAAGCCCTTGGAGCGTTTTACTTTCCTCTGTTTTGTCTTCTGGCTTTGATTCCGCGTCATGTTTCAAATTTTTCGTTGTTTAGTTCAAGTTTTTGTTGTTTTCTGCTCCTGTTGCGAAGTTGCTTTCATGGCGATTAAGATCCAAGTCTCAGATCGTAACGTGGTATCTCCCTTAGTCGCCATCTTGGACCCATCAATAGCCCAATTTTTATCTTACCTTTAAGCTCAGAAGGAAAATTTCTCTAAATATAGGCACCACAGTATCAATCATGATTAATTTCCTACCACTTACACTACCACTTTCCCAGGGTCAAAAAAATACTAAGTTGGTGGGTATCTCTAATAATCCTAGGTCATTAGTTATGGCCCAGTTATTCACTGTCACCCTGGGATCTGTCATCAAGGAATACCTTTCCTCCTTTGGGACATCATACCCACTAAATTAATAGAGAGGAGATTTACTATGCAAATGCAATTATCAGCTTAAGTACTTTCCCTTTCTTGAAATACTAGGAAATGTAGCAGGGATTCCTTTACTTATAATGAGTCATAACTAATTTGAACATCGACTTACAGGTGACCTTGATTCTAAATGAAGTCAAAATTGAAGATATCAAATATTCCCAGCAAATATATTATACTGAGATTTTCAGGATTAGTGGGCTTGAATAAATCAAAGTTCATATTGAACCATCTAGACCTCTAACTCACATAATACCCTCTATAGTCAGAAGTTAAAGAACAACTAAAACAAAAAGTAGAGAGCTTAATAGAGAAAGGCTCATTATATTTTCTGCTCATCCTATAATACTCCTATCTGCTCAGTCAGAAATCCCAAGGGACTGTGACGTGAATTCGCTCAGGACCTCAGGGCCATAAATAAGATATCCACTACTACCTTATTATTGTGATGCTAATTGATGTGCGGCAATACAATTAAATTCTGAAGCTAACCACTCCGCATCAGATTCCACAGGCTAAGGGCACAGCCTACAACAGGACTGCCTCACTTCACACACCAGCTGCCACTGAGGTCCCCAGGTCACCTGCCCTTCTGCCCAACTGACTACAAATTCAGGGGGTTTCACGACCCCTCCATATTTGATAATTTTCTAGGATGACTCACAGAATTCAGGAAGGTGTTATATTTATGATTACAGTCTTATTATAAAGGATACAAATCAGGACCAGCCAAATGAAAAGACGTACAGGGTGAGATCTGAGAGGGTCCCAAACACAAAGCTTCCATGCCCTCCTCCTGTGAAGCCAGGTGTGTCACCCTCCCAGTACACTGATGTGTTCATCAGTCAGGAAACTCTACTGAACTTTGGTGTCTAGAGTTTTTACTGGGGTTTCATTATGTAGTCATGGTTGAGTGATTACACTCAGTCTCTAGCCCTCCTTGACTTTCAGATGTCAGGATGGCTCAACTCCCTACTTGTTAATCACATGGTTGGTCTTTCTGGTGACCAGCCTTCATCCTGAGTCTTCTCACATCTCAGCATAAACTCAGGTACGATCAAAGGGGGTCACAAATAACCAACAAAACAAAACAAAAATTCCTATCTCAGAAAATTCTAAGGATTGTTTTCCTCCCAGGAACCAGAGATAAAGGCCAGTGGAATTCTTTATTATATAGCAGGTCACCCAATGGTCTTTGTCCATGAATGTTTTTATATGCCAATTATTTGGAGTAGCCAGTGTGACAAAGGTATAGAAAGATTTGTGTGTGTGTGTTTGTGTTTGTGTGTGTGTTTGTGTGTGTGTGTGTGTGTGAGAGAGAGAGAGAGAGAGAGAGAAAGAGAGAGAGAGAGAGAGACTGGAGATTGAACTCAGTTGTGCTCTACCACTGAGCTATAGCCCTAGCCCCTTTTATTTTACTTTTTTTTGGTACTAGGAATTGTACCCAGGGCATTCTGCCCCCAAGCTATACCTCTAGCCCTTTTAAGTTTTTATTTTGAAACAGGGTCTTGCCAAGTTGCTGAGGTCTCACTAAATTGCTGAGGCTGACTTTGAACTCATGATCCTCCTGTCTCAGACTCCCAAGTACTGGGATTATAGGCATGAGCCACCACACTTGACTAGGCATAGGAAGATTCTAACTTGATTTCCCAATATACTTGACTATCAATATAAATACTATAATCAGCATTTTCATTTTACCAATGATGCTAGTGTTCAGTATAGTAGATATAACCTGAAAAAGAAAAGTAAAAAGATACTGGCAAATTATTAGAGTCCCATTTAGTCATTAGTAATTAATCCAATCCACTATCATATTCTATGAACAAAACATCTCCCAGGGAGAGGTCACTCAGGCTTTCAGGCTTTCCATTCAATCTTATCAGGTTTCAGAAGCAGGAATGGCTTCAGCTCCACATGGATTCACCTTCAGGCATTTGGCAGAATTGAGCTAAGAGATAATATTGTCTCTTGCTCTGAACTTCTTTTGAAGCATTAATGTAGTATTGGATTTTTCTCACTGCATAACCCATTTATTTATTTATCCCTTTGCACTTAGCTATGATTCTTCCTTCTCTCTATGCTCAAACTTTTCCACTGTTGGAGGAGATGCTAGGTTAGCCCACTGTTTAGATTATAGGCAGCAATATTAGTTGATTAAACACCTCTCTCTTGGCCCACTCCCACTCATTAGGGGATCATTACATAGGTACAGAAGTAGTGAACTATTTCTACCACTAGGCAATATAGTTGCATTTAAGAGCAGTCAAATTCTTTATTGTACAACACCTGCAGTAGCAAGCCCAAATACTATTTCATCTTCAGTGCCTCTGAGGTTATTTATTTACAATTGTAGAACTGTGTTCTACTTTCTTTAGTGTCCCTTTAGATCAAATAGTTAATACTTGTTTACCTTCTCCTGATCTGTGAGGCCCCAGGAGTTTATTGCAATACCTACCTTCATTTCCCAAGCCCTCAATCAGGACTTGTAATTCTATTCTCATACAATATGTAGATAACTATTCTTTTGTCATTTTGCAAAGGTGAGCTCTAAAACTGAACGTTTTTATCAATTTATTGTTGTGGCTCAGAAAGTTGTATGATTTCCAAGCAGAAGTTATAATTTTATAAGACCTGATGTATCTGAAGGAGATAAATACCTTACTCTTTTTTTTTTTTTTCGGTACTGGGGATTGAACCCAGGGGCGTTCTACCTCCGCGCTACACCCCCGGCCCTATTTTTTATATACTTTATTTTGAAACCGGGTCTCACGAAGTTGCGGAGGGCCTCACTAAGGAGAGAGAGAGAGAGAGAGAGAGAGAGAGAGCTGAGGCTGGCCGGGAACCCGGATCCTCCGGTCTCCGCCTCCCAAAGTACTGGGTTTACAAGTGTGTGCCACCATGCCTGGCCCTTACTCTTGACAGACTACAAACTAATAAAAAATATCCCAAACTAGTGATGAGAGACAATGAAAAGGATTCCCCAGTCTCATTGGCTATCACAGATAATGGGCTCCCAAGTTTTTTGAAATTGCCATGCCATCATGTGGCTTACCTAAGTCATGTGTAACCAAACCACTTCCCTGTGACCCTAAACATTAACTGGCCTGGGCTTGCCTAATTATTATAAGTCTACTTATATTTTACTTGTCCAGAGAGGTTTGGACAGACCCTCAATGTTGTGATTCAACTGGTTGGGATTTATCAAAGACCAGCTGCTTCCTGCAATCACTTGACCCAGTGGTTGAACCTGCGTAGCCTTGTCCAAGGGCAATAGCTGTAGCAGATTAACCAGTGGAGGTTTCTGTTGACTTGATTTTATGGTCTTTTGTAAACTGAATGGTCCCTTATGTTCAGAGTATTCATACTCCGTTGTGCACTGGGAATATGCAACCTCAGCAAGTGGGGTTACCTCTTAGGAAATCCTATTGCCTTCTCCCATTCATCATTAGGGTACTTTAAATTCTGCTATGCTTCCATTGTCGAAAGAAGGGGGAACTCATGACTGTTCGACTTCTTCTATTCCTGAACTGTCTGTGCCCTGAACTGATTGACTGACACTCCTTTAGAAAATCCAGACTTAATCTTGTTTGTTGACAGGTCGTACTTTAACACTGAGACAAGAGAATGTCAGGTGGGATAGACTATATCCCACTTCACCTCCAGAATGACCTCCTTGCTGGAAGCAAAATCTTTGCTGGTGGCAGAAACTACTGCACTCATCAGAGCTTAGTGATCGGCTAGGGATGAGAGAGTCATATACACACTGGTGGTGGATATGATTTTGAGTAAGTCTATGGTTTTGGAATGCTTTTTGATGCAACAAAGGTTTTTAACTTTAGTAGAAAATCCTATTAAAAATGGTCAACAGTTTTAAGGAAACTTTGAGTGTTCTAATGCTTCCTAAGCAGGTAATTACTATAAAAGTAGGAAGTCATGCAGAGGGTGAAAACACAGAAGCTAAAAGAAAAGCTCTGGCTGGTTATTGTGCCTGTTGGGAAGCCCTTGCTAAGATCCTAGCACTCATGGAACCCTAAAAGACCAGATCTTCGGAGAGACTCAAAGAAGCTGTTATAGAATGATAGTGATGGGCTCCAGAGTCAGAAATGGACTGGGTGAAATCTGGATGCAGATGCCATGAAGATCATCTCTGGCACTACTGTTTCTTGTTAATGCCAGAGGTCCTCAAATGGGACCTTGTGAAATCACTCACCCTCATTAGTATAATTTGAGTATTCTAATCAACATCAATGTAGAAGTTGCTTAGGGTGTTTCTGGTTCATGTCTCATTTGTCTCTAACATAATCCTGGTAACATTTTAAAATAAGATATGGACAAGAGCCCAATCCTCAGCCCCATTTGGACATCTACAAAAAAGATTTCTTATAATTACTCCCTGTGAAGTTCTTCTAAAAGTCAAGTTTATTGAGGTATAATTTGCATTCAGAAAAAGTCACCTTATATGATGTATAGTCCTGAGTTTTGACAAACACAAGTAGTCATGTAATCACTACCATGATCAAGATATAGAACATTTTAATCTCCTGAATGTTTTTTTTTAATTCCTCTTTTTCATCAATCCTCCTTCCAGGCCCTGAAAAGCACTAATTTGTTTTCTACTCTTAATTTTCCTTTTTTCCAGAATGTCATATGAACAGAATCTTACAATATGTAACCTTTTGCATCTGGCTTCTTTCTTTCAGCATTATTACTTTGATGTTTATTCATGCTGGGTGTATTATACAGGTAGCTACTTCCTTTTTTCCATGTTTGTATCATAATTTGCTTATCCATTCATGAGATGAAGGAGAGTTATTTCCAGTTTTGGGTGGCTATAAATAAAGCCACTATAAACATTTACATATATGCTTTTGTGTGAACATAAAACATATGTGAAATAAAAACATATGTGGACATATGTTTTTATTTTTCTTGCAGAAATACCTAAGAATGGTATTGTTAGATCATATGGTAAGTATATCTTGAAAAGAAACCTTCAAACTTTTTTCCATTGTGGCCATACCATTTTGTATTACCATTAGTGATGGTTGAGAGACCAAGTTTTTCACGTCCTCACCAAGACTTGGTGTTATCAGTTAAAAAAAAATTTAAACCATTCTAAAAAGTTGTTTGGTGATATTGTGTTGCGCTTCACTTTTCATGTCTATGACAAACGATGTTGAGCATTGTTTCATTAGCTGATTTGACATTCACACATCTTATTTGGTATGGATACATACACATCCTTTGTTCATTCAAAAAACTTGTATTTTGTTTTCTCATTATTGAGCATTTAAAGTTTTTTTTTTTTTGGCAGTACTGGGGATTGAACCCAGGGGCATTCTACCTCTGAGCTACACCCCCAGCCCTATATTTTATTCTATATTTTGAAACAGGGTCTCACTAAGTTGCGGAGGGCCTCACTAAGTAGCTGAGGCTGGCTGCGAACCCAGATCCTCCTGTCTCAGCCTCCCAAGTACTGGGATTACAAGCATGCACCACCACACCTGGCTTAAAGGTTTTTTAAATCTATATTAGATACGAGTCTTTTATCAGAAATATGTTTTACAAATACTTTCTCTCAATGCATTGCTTGGGTTATAGTTAAGAATCCAAGATCACAAAAATTATCCCTTACATTTTCCATTAGCTACTTTTTTGTTTAGGGTTTGCATTTAGGTGTATGATCCATTTGTAGTTAATTTTTATAGATAGTGTAAAGTATGGGCTGATGTTCTTTTTTCATATAACTATTCAATTGCTTCAGAATCATTTGTTGATAAGACCATTTTTCCACACTGAATAGTCTCAGTGGCGGGCTTTCTCGGTGGTCCTGGCTTTCTTTTCTGTGACAGTCAAACTCAGCCTTCTGTCTTGGCAGGCTGTGCAGTAGAGGGTTCCTTCCTCCCATCTTTTGTGCTATTGCAATACTTTTTACTCTAGTTATAACCACATTAAATATTTTTAAACTTTTTTGCTTTTGACCATTAATTATCTTTAGATGATTAAAAATAACACAAAGAACATTTATATTTACCTTTATTTTAACCACTACATTTCTGGTACTCTTTATTTTATGTATAGATCCACATCTCTTTCTGCTTTTAATGGTTCTTGTATCTAAAAAATTTTCTTTAATATCTCTTACAGTACATGTTTTGCTGGTAATGAATTGGTCTGCTTTTGTTAGACTGAAATGTCTTTATTTTGCTTTCGTTTAAATTTCTTTTCACTGAGTGTAAAATTCTGATTGCTAGTTTCTTTCAGTACTATAAAAATATCTTTCACCGGGTGTAGTGGCACATGCTTATAATACAAGCTATTCAGCAGGCTGAGGCAAGAGGATCGCAAATTGGAAGCCAACCTCAACAACTAAGGGAGACCCTGCCTCAAAATAAAAGATATTAAGGGTTGGGGATGTATCTCAGAAGTAGAGTGTCCCTGGCTTTAATCCCCAGTACCACAAGCAGATGTTTGTCCACTGTCCTCTGGCTTGCATGGATTCTGACTAGACATATGCTATAAGATTTGTCTTTGTGTTTTTGTATATGATAGGATTTTAATTCTGATTACCTTCAAGGTTTCCTTCTTTAATTTTCAGCATTTTTTTTTTTTGGTGGTACTGGGGATAAAATCCAGGGGCATTCTACCTCTGAGCTACACCACCAGACCTTTTTAATTTTTGTTTGAAACAGTGTCTAACTAGGTTGCTGAGAGTCTTGTTAAGTAGTGAGGCTGTCCTTGAATTTGCAAGATCCTTCTCTATCAGCCTCCTAAGTACTGGGATAACAGGCATGTGCCACCAGGCCTGGCTAGTTTTCAATGTATTTTTCTTAATATTTGTCCTACTCAAGGCTCTCTTGAGCATCTTGATCTGTGTTTAATGTCCTTATTTGAGTCTATACATGAACTCTCTGGATTCATTCTTCATCTTCATTATTCTGGGTTTCAAATCTTCCTTCCTTCTTTCCTTCCTTCCTTCCTTCCTTCCTTCCTTCCTTCCTACCTTCCTTCCTTCCTTCCTTCCTTCTTCTCTTTCTTTCTTTTCTTTTTCTTTCTTTCTTTATCTATCTCATGGTGCTGGGCATCAAACCTAAGGCCTCACCCATGCTAGGCAAGTGCTCTACTAATGAGTATATCTTTAGCCTTGTTTATATTTATTATAGCTTCTATCTCTCTATGAATTTCCCCAAATGTTCCACAAGACTTTAAGGTAGTAATTAGAGTTATTTAAAATTCCCTGATAGTAATTAGAGTTATTTAAAATTCCCTGATAGTTTCAACATTTGGATCATCTCCATGTCTGATTCTACTAATTTCTTTGTTTCTAGACAGTGGCTTGCTGTGTGTGTGTGTGTGTGTGTGTGTGTGTGTGTGTGTGTGCGCGCGTGGGTGCGCTTAGGGGTGTTCTACCTTTCAGCTACACTCCTAGCCCTTTTAATTTTTTTTTATTTTGAAAAAGGGTCTTATTAGGTTGCTGAAGGTCTTGCTAAATTGCTGAGGCTGGCCTTGAACCTATGATCCTCCTGTCTCAGGTTCCCAAGTACTAGGATTACAGGTGTGTGCCACCATGCCCAGCAGTGGCTTGCTTTTATATGTTTTATAGTTTTTTTGTCATTGTTGAAAGGTGTCCTTCTGGTGTAGAACAGTAGAGTTTAAGGAAAATAGTATTTAGACCAGGAAAAAGGTACACTTCTAGGCCATTTGCATGAGGGCTTGAATCAGTGTAGTCAGATTTCAGTTGGGTTTGGGTTGGGTTTTGGTTACCTCCAAGTACCACAAGTGTCAAAATCATTTAGTATTACCTTATGCTTATGGGGAGGCTATGGTATTGACAGATTTTTCTTAATGTTACAACTCTGCCCTCAGCTTTCAGTCTTCCTGTGTGCCTGAGCTACAGAGGTGTCCTCTCTTCATTCTCTTGCTCCTCCCCCAGTGGTTAACTGCTGTTGTTTATCACTTGCTGCATGATAGTCTGGGGGGGGGGCAGAGGGGATTCTGTGTTCTCTGGTCCAGCTTCAGTCTTAGACACGTCCTGTGAAGCTAGGCCTTTGGGAGAAGAGCTTTTTCAACTATTTTGTTTGGATAAATGTCCTCCAAAGGCCCATGAATTAAAGGTGTGGCCCCCAGCCCATGGCACTATTGTGAGGCACTATTGTGACCCTTTAAGAGGTGGAGTCTAGTGATCCCAGTACTTGGGAGGCTGAGGTAGGAGGATTGCAGGTTTGAGGCCAGCCTCAATAACTTAGTGAGGACCACAGCAATTTAGTGAGGTCCTGTTTAAAAATAAAATATAAAATATGTCTGGGGTTGTGGCTGAGAGGTAGAATGCCTTTGAGTTCAATTCCAAGTACCAAAAAAAAAAAGAAGAGTTGGAGTGTAGTGGGAGGTCTTCTGGTTGCTGGTGGCATGTGCTTGAAGGGGCTATTGGAGCCTCTTTCTCTTGTTCTCTTTTGCATCCAAGTCATTAGGTGAACAATTTTCTGTGCCATATGCCCCCACCATGATGTGCTGTGCTCCCACCAGAGGTCTAAAAGCAGTAGGTCTGACCAAGCATAGACTGGAATTTTATTTTTAGTCAAAATAAACCTTTCCTCCTTTTAAGTTGTTTTATCTCAGGTATTTGTTATAGTAATGAAAGTCTATTCTCCCTTGCCAAAATCTGCCTTGTATTTTGGTGCTTCTAAGAGTTTTATACTCTTGCAGTAGTCCATACCCCCAACTTTAGCAATTGGTTGTAAATATTAGCTAGCTTCTTCCTACTGGCTTCTAAGGTGCCTGGTGCCCTCTTTCCCCTGTGCTCTGTCATGTGCCAATGAGTGCCTAAATCTGTCTCTCCTTAGAAGGGCTGACTTTCCTCAGATTTCAGACTCCTGGATGCACTGTGACCTCACATCTTGAATGGATTTTAGAAACATTATTATTTTGCACATTATCTGGCAGGTTCTTGTTGTTAGGATGTGAGAAACACTCTTTTCAGCTTTCTGCATTTACACAGAAGTAAATTCCTGATTCTTCATTACTGTGGACTGAACTTTTCTTTGCCAAGGCTTCCTGAGACTATTAAGAGTGTTTTGAAAATCCTTGTAACTTAAACAGAAACTCCACTGTCTGTATTACACAATATCTTCAGGAATGACAGAAAATAACAAATGGAATTTCTGAAACTCAAATGACCAAAAATTTCAGAGATTCTTGAACATCCATTTGCTAAGATATTGCTATTGGTCTTAATGGTGATGAAATTGATTTACTCTGGATTTCATTGACTCTCCTTTCATGAATTAGTAATAGGACATCCCGTGCATCTGGAATAATCATCTCCAATTCTGGAGTCAGTCTGTCCTGTCACAAGTACTTCAGACCAAATTTTGTAGGGGTCTCATGTAGTACACCCAATTTTATCATAATCAACTATAAACAGCTTTCCCTAAATATTTAATAACCCTTATTTGACCTAAAACTTATTTATTTGCAGTACTGGAGATTGAACCCAGGGGGATTGTACCTCCGAGCTACACCCCAGCCCTATTTTTATTCTTTATTTTGAAACAGGGTCTCAATAAGTTGTGGAGGATCTCACTAAGTAGCTGAGGCTGGCCGCAAATCTGTTATCCTCCTGTCTCAGCCTCCCAAGTACTGGGATTACAAGCATGTGCCGCCACGCCCAGCTTGACCTAAAACTTAGAGACATGGTGTTTTGTAAGAAATGCAATGAAAAACAGCCCTTGAACCATAATGGAAAAGACCCTATTAGATACTATTAATAACTAGCACAGTAGTGATATCCCAAAAGGTTGTTCCTTGGATTCATGCCTCTCTAATGAAGGAGCATAAACCATCCTTGAATTACTGGAATATAGTTGCTGCAAGAGACCTTAAGCTGAGGGTTCTTTTTTTTTTTTTTTTTTTTTTTTTTTTTTTTTTTTTTTTTTTTTTTTTTTTTTTTTTTT
>PVJS01057202.1:0-10000 GCA_004027185.1 Glis glis | reverse complement strand
TCCTAAGCATCTGCTCCTACATGCCCTTTTCCTGTTAGGTAAACCCATTTATGCTCTCGAAAATTATTACCAGATTCTGCTTATCCCCATGTTTCAAGCTAAAATGTCCCTTTTTCAAAGGTCTGCTTGCCAAAGAGTGAACGCATATATTCATCATTCTACATCTCAAAAAGATCTCCACCTCAGTGGGGTGTGATGGTGTGCCCCTGAAATCCTAGTACTTAGGAGGCAGAGATAGGAGGAAGATAGAGGCCAGCATGTGGTAACTTAGCAAGACCCTGTTTCAAAATAATAAACAAAATGTGGCTGGAGGTATAGCTCAGAGGTAGAATGCCCCAGGGTTCAATCCCTAGTATCCCCCACACACAGAGGGAGAGAGATAGAGAGAGGGACTTTTGTTACCAGATAAGTTGTTACCTCAGTTGTTACCAGAGAAGGTGGCTCCAGGGTGGCCTCTCATGGTTACAGAGTGATGACCAAAGGAAACTTCCCAGAACTTGGGTAATGTTCTGTTTTTATACCTTAGAGCAGGTGGGCCCAAGCCTTAGTAAGCCAGCAGAGGGATGGAGACTTCTTAAATACCACAGAATGGAGGTAAGGCTCAGTCACAAGAAAGCTTTTCATCAAGAATGGATTTCCACAACCCCCAGGAGGGGCCTCTGTGTTATCAATTAATCCAGGTTTACTTGGTTAAACTTGAGCATGGGAGTAAGCCCATCTCCACTTGCCAGAGTGTGCATTGTTTTCCCAAGTGAAAGGCTGCAATTGCCTCTTGATATTTCATCATAGAACTTCTTAGCCAATCCTGGCATCTCTCTGGAGTAATGAAAACAAAGAATGGTCTGGTTCAGCTTAGGCTGAGATGTCCATGCAGGAGACCTTCAGCAGGGCAGGGGCCTCACGGGAAAAAGAAAGAAAAAGGTTGATTTTGTGAGAACCACAGAAGGGGAGCTGCATGGTGATGGTGATGGGGGTGAGCAAGAAACCATCTAAAGACCCTCCCAGCCAGGCCACCGCCACAACCAACAAGCAGACCTTGCAGCTCATAGGACATGAGTCCTAAGAGGAAGAACTCTGCCCCTGCCAAGATCAAGTAGAGGAAGTGCTGGGCAGTGCATCCTGCAAAGGAAATGGCCCTCTGGCTCCTCACCTGGTCAAGCAGCATTTTGGGCACGATGGTGGAAATGTACAGGATGTCCATGATGGAGAGCTGGCTGAGCAGGAAGTACATGGGGATGTGGAGGCGAGCGTCCACATGGATGAGAAGGAACATGATCATGTTGCTGGCTCTGGAGACCACAAAGACCAGGAGAACGAGGGCAAAGAGAAGCCAGGGGAAGCGGGTGTTGCTGAACAAACCCAGAAGCACAAAGTCAGCATACATGGAGTAACTGGCCCTCTCCATAGCTCTGTAGGTTACAGAAAATAGAGATGGTTAAGGCACAGAGCTGGAGAAAATACCTGGTTTACTTAAAACATTCTGACATGGTTGTGTGGGCAAATCAAGAGACAGTATTCTCATCTCATGTTCAAAACTTAATTTCCTAAAAGAACAGATTGAGCAGGATTGTTACTGTGTCACATCACACCACCATTTGTTCAAAGGTGGTGTGCTCCTCTTGCTGACTATTGCTTGTTAACTTCCTTCCTTCCTTCCTTCCTTCCTTCCTTCCTTCCTTCTTTCTTTCTTTCTTTCTTTCTTTCTTTCTTTCTTTCTTCCTTTCTTTCTTTCTTCTTTCTTTCTTCTTTCTTTTTACTTTCTGCAGTGTTGGGGAACCCAGTGTCTTGTGCATGCTAAGCAAGGGCTTCAACACTGAGCTATACCTCCAACCCTATGCATAATTTTAAGCTTTCATATACATTCAATTTTATGTATACTTAGTAGTATTTAATACACCTTTTTCATGTAGAAGTACATTGTCTAATCTGAATATTGCAATGGTTGAATGATGGGACAACACTTTCTTCATTCTTCCTGGGCTAGCTGACATGCACATTGCTCCTAAGTTTGCTTATGATAAACAATAGTGTGAAGTTACTTCTCTGGGATAGTCTGTGGAAGATGGGTTATTTGGCTTTAAAAGCCCATCACCAAATTGTTAGACAAGATGTTGACCAATGATGCTGACCAGCATCAGAGCACACTAGGGGCACTGTGCTTCCTCCAGCGTTTAACCACAGCAGCTTAATGTCCATTAGTATGATTTTTTATAACTGAGAAACTTAAGCATGTGTATTACTCAGGGTTCACTAGAGTAACAGAACTCACAGGGTATGTATATGTAAGAGGGGATTTATCAAATCAGTTTACAGTCCAAAGCTGTGTAGTCCCAAGTGGCTATCTGCATGTGGAGAACCAAAGGAACCAGAAGCTGGTGGGGTGGTCCAAGAGCTGGAGTCTCAGAATCAGAGTGGCAGATAATGCAGGCCTAATACAAGATGGAAAGGCCAGGAATCTCTCCTGAGAAATGATGGTGAAAGTCCAGTTCTAAGAGCTGAAGGCCAATGTCTCAGGTAAGAGTAGATGTGCTTTTCTCAGGAATAACCATGCATACCTTCATGCAGCCTCCTCCTTTTTATCCAGGTCCTGTGCCTATCAGAACACTGCTGCCTACATTCAGGGCAGGACTTCCCCTTCAAACTGACTTTTCATAAGCCAAATATCTCATCAACACACCCAAAGTCACATAATCTTAACTGTTTTATTATCCAGTCAAGTTGACAACCCAGATTAACCATCACAGTGTGCTTCTATGTGAATATTCTTTATTTCTATTACTTAAGGATTTGATATTCATGGCATTTGCCCTTTTGTATATTGGAGATATCTAAAACTTAGCATGTTCTCTTTATAGAATAAGGACATTCTTCTGTGTATAATATTTGTTGCAATTATTTTACTCAAACTATTACTTATATTTTAACTTTTTTATTTTAGGCAAAGAAAGTTTTAATATTTGTACAGTTAAAACTTTTATTCTGTAACTTTGTAATCTGAGTTTATTTGGAAAAGTTATTCCCCAGGTAGGTATGTGATAAATGTGTAATTCTGTTTTAATTCAGTTATCATATTTCTAAAAATATATAATATTTTAATACATCTAGAATTTAATTTAATTTAATACATCTAGAATTTAATAGCTTTGTTGAAAGCTATGAAACTATGGGTTTCTCTGTAAGGTCAAGCATATAATAGCTTTGTCTTTTTAGATCATGCCGATGAGTCCTAACTTCTCGTTCTTCAAGGAAGCAAGAGCTCTAGAGTGAATGATGAGTGAAGCGACCTGCTCCCTGAGGTCCTGCACTATCCCTGTCCACATTCGCCATCACTGAGAAATCACTTTTCACCCACGCTGCATGTGGGAATTCTGGTGTGAAATATGAGTGCCAAAAAGCTGGTGGAAGTCTTAATCTTAAGCAAAATTGTAACAGCAACTAAGTATTGGAAACTCACACTGAGCTTTATGCATCTTTACTCTCCAATTCAAGGTCCAATAGTAAGGACCCTGCTTTTTTTACTTCATTCTTTTTGTGTGTGTGTGTGGTACCGGGGATTGAACGCAGGGGTGTTCTACCTCCGCGCTACGCCCCCGGCCCTATTTTTTATACTTTATTTTGAAACCGAGTCTCACGAAGTTGCGGAGGGGCTCACTAGGTAAAGAGAGAGAGAAAGACAGAGAGAGAGAGAGAGAGAGAGAGAGAGCGAGCTGAGGCTGGCCGCGAACCCGGATCCTCCGGTCTCTGCCTCCCAAAGTACAGGGATTACAAGCGTGCACCACCACGCCCGGCTTACTTCATTCTTTTTGATGTTGTCATTTTCCTGCTATGCTCTGTGTCCAAATCAGCACAGTCCTTGGTGACCATCTAACTCAGAAGATGGTTGAGAGTGTGAAAAGGCTTAGACAGGACATGAGGACAATTGACACAGAGCCTGGACTGGGAAAATGAGGATAAGCAGTGGCCCTTCCTAAAAGCCATTTAGCCCTAAGTATAATTGAATACATTACAGTCTCTTATCAGTGTTTTCATATGAAGTCTCCATTCTAATTATGCAATAAAAGAGAATCATTTGGGAAATCTTTAGAATGGTAGGAACTTTGATAAAGCAAAGGGACCACCCTTCATTCTGAAATCGGACCAAGGTCATGGTCACCTTCTCAGTTAATTTTCAAGATAACTTGAGCTGAGGTCTTCCCTGGTCTTTACCACCCTTGAAACCTGCTTGTCCTTGGTGTTTGGTGTGTAGTGTTGTGAACCTTAAATAAAGTGGGGATGAGAAACTCCTGCCTCATCGTTTATAAGCTTCTGGATGTCTGGCTAAATGCTCACATGTCCTTCCCATCTGCCTTGTGAGTATCGAGTAAGAAAGTGTGGTGCAGTAGTTTCCTAGAACAGGGTATGCAGGACTTTTATAATTAAACCATCTTTAGGGATATTTATGAATTAACTGAGGAGATGGAATAGTACAAACAACTAGATAAACTCATCTGCGATAAACTTTTTGAATCGTATAATTGAATACACTGCTACAATGTTGAAAACTGTTGGACCTCCTCACTGAAATGAATGTGATAGAATTTTCCTGAGCAGAGAAATAATCTACATTCTAATGTACACAGTGAATAGGTGAGTCTATCACGTCAGCTGAGAGAAGAAATGGGGTCCAAAGATAAAATTTGCAAGAGAAGCACTGATTCATATATATATATGAATATACATATATGAATTAGTAACATATAATAATTATAATGCTGAAACATAGTTACCTCAATCCCCCCCAGTTTGTACCAACTTCCCAGTAAGTCCAGAGTCTCACAGAAAAACACTCTGTGATTGATGAATATGGTTATAAAGTCCACAAAATTACTTACCTTACAAGGCAGCTTTCCCGGATCTGATGACCTGAATCTGAATATCGAGCTCGTTCTGAGAAAAATCTGATATAGCTAGTAAATGTAATTACTCAGCATTTCTTTTTCTATTAATTGTGGGCAACGAAGAAGCAGAGTAAATAAGATCTTCCAACCTGAAGACTTCCATGTTAGGAAGTGAAACAAAGAAGAGGGAAGAGGAAAGGAGAGAAGATAGTGTAGGTGGGGATTGTCTATCAATTCAAAGAATAAAGAGGCACCTTGGCTTGAGCATGGAATTACATCCTGTTGGCATAAGGGTCCGTCTTTGAGACTTTTTAAAATAGACAAGGATAGGCAAATAAATTGAGAACTTAGAGGTAGACCAGCCTGCATTTTTTAATGCCTAATAAAGATGTTGCAAAAAGGTTGAGAGCAGCCTCATTATGTAGGATGCTGCACACAAAGAGACCAAATAGGAGCACTCGTATCATGATGGTGGACCACTACTCACATTTGCAAGGAGAAATGACATCCTTATAGGGTCCTTGTCTCTAGCCTATAATTATGTAGTTCATATAAATGTGACAAGTTTCTTTGCCTTACTTTTTTTTTAATTGAGGAGCCTTTCAACTTACATGGAATTACAATAATTAAATTGCCCCCATATAAATCAGTTCCTGGGCCCCGACAATTCAAATAAATCACACTTTCTTCCTCTTCCTTGGTCATGGCATTGCCTTGGAAGTTTCCTTTTTTACATTTCCAATCCTTTTTTTCCAATCCTTTTACATTTCCAATCCTTTCCAATTTTTCTCTTCAAGGATTAAAGAAATATCCAACATTCCTAATATAACCAAATCCTTCCTTTTCTGTCCAAAAGGATGCAGGTTTACCTCTACCGAGTTCTTGTCTGTGAAATTAAAATTCAACAGACTAGAGAAGGGTGGGTATAGAAGTACAAAGATTTATTTAAATTAAGGAAAGAAGACAAAAATAGGTCCCCCTAAGCCAGGCATGGTAGTGCATGCTTGTAATCCCAGTACTTGGGAGGCTGAGCCAGGAGGATCTCAGATATGAAGCCAGCCTCGGCAACTTAGTGAGGCCCTCGGCAACTTAGTGAGCCCCTGTTTCCAAATAAGAAATAAAATCGTACTGGGGGTGTAGCTTGGAGGTAACATGCCTCTGAGTTTCATCCCCACTACCAAAAAAAAAAAAAACCCAACTCCCCAACACAGGGGAGGGGTCCCTGAAAGAGAGTAATCATTGAAATTCTTCGGAGGTTGTTAGAGTCTTGAACCAAAGTGACCCCATCTTGTGAAGACATGTCATTTTGCAGGCCTCTTTGCCAACCATAAAAATCCCAAGTCTTACTCAAATATATTCATCGCCCTGCTGACCTAAATGTCCCCATTGTCTTGACTAAGATGTGCTGACAAGCCCTTTGCTTATTGTGTCCCTCAACTGACACAACGTTCCCATTATCCTGCTTAACCCAACTGAAACAACCTAACTAACTCCCCTTCATAAACCTCCCTAGCAAAGACTAACTACTATCACCACCCCTGGCCCATGGAAGGTCCCCTCAAACAACCTATATAAGCCTCTGGTCTGTGAGGAGACACAGGCTCCAACCTTTCCTAGAGACTCCTTTTGCAGGTTTTACCCCAATAAAGTCTATACTGCCCTTGAGCCATCCCCCTCTCCTTCCTTCCCTGAACCTTTCAGAGGTGAGCTTTTATACCTTCTTGTGGTACCCCATCTGCTCTTTTGTGGTTGGTCAGCATTGGGTCTTGGGTGTCAGAAGTCTTTTGCCATTTCAATCCCTAATTCGAATCTGTATCTTGTGGGCTCTAATCTTGTCTGCCCCCACCCACATCCTTGTTTACACTGGCTGTCCTCAGAATGCTGCCTACAGAAGGGGCTGAAGTTTCATGTTGATTTTCATAGTCCTCGCCTGGTCCTTGTTAATGCTTGTATCTTATTAACCTTTCCTGTTTTTGTTCTTTATACAGATAGTCTCTTTTAACCCTTCCTATTCCCAGGTCCTCTGCCCTGCCTCACTAAGGCAGTGTTGTCTTGCTAAAGGTGCTACCTTTCAGACCCACTGCTTAAGTATTTACTTGGCATATAATAATCCTGCCTTTCTATTAGCCTGTTAAACATTAGAAAACTTTCAGCAGTAATGTACATTGTCTTGCTAAAATCAAGAATGAGATCACAGACAGCAAATGCATCTCTCAGAGAAAAATTTATTTGTAAAAGCATAACATTCAAACATTAAGCAAAAGCAGAAAGCCCTTAATCGAAGAGGGAGGTGTCTTGAGTGAGAAAGTCATAACTATCTTTGATCTAGGGGTATTTATCTACCTGTCAGCCTATCAGGTTTCTTCACACTCCATTGGTTGTGCATTGAGTCCTTGTCCAGCAGGGCTTGGCAACCCTTACCCACATCCTGGGTATGTTATTAACTTTGTTTTCTAGTTTCACTTAAACTTATTTTGACTATTACATCAAAATGGACTTATTTTTCAATTTTAGCTTCCTCATAGATGACCTCTGTATGAACTTCTCCCTGGACCCCTTTCCTCTCTGCCTATATTGTCACTAATTCCTCACTATGTATGTCTTATGACAGGAGTACAAGCAGACTGGCATGCTGTTATTTTAAATGTTTGTATAAAAATATGTTTAGGGATAGAGCTGGGGATGTAGGTTAGTGGCAGAGTGCTTACCTAGCATGCAAGAGGTCCTGAGTTTGATCCTCAGCATAATAATAATAATAATAATAATAATAATAAAAAGTTTAGGAGTAGAATGCAAAAACATTGGTAACATTCCTTAAAATACTCCAGCATAATAATAAAGTGAGTAGTTGATTGAGATATTGGGTAAATATAGACATAGAAATTAATATAGCTAAACCAAAAGAAAGATAGAAATATATATTCAATGCAATCTCAAAACCATCTCTCTCTACACACACTCACATATTAATCTGGCAAGCTGGTTCTTATGGAGAAGCTCAAAAAGCCAAGAATAGCAACCAAGACAATGTTAAATGTCATATGAAAAATCTAGATTTATTTTAAAGCGGTACTATTGAAATAGTATGAAGTTGACACATTGTAAGATAGATAAACCAAGCCAGGTGTGCTGGTACATGCCTGTAATCTCAGGACTTGGGAAACTGAGATAAAAGGATTGCAAGTTTGAGGCCAACCTCAGCAACTTCAATGTCTTATATATTATCCATTTAAATTACTGAAAGACATAGGGTAATAATGAATATTGGTGTTTTAAACAATGCTTAAATTTTAGAAGTGGGCCTTTCTGGCCTTTACCATGATTGGCTTTAGGTTTTGTGGCTTACCAGGGATTGGTCACTGGCAACCGCCCTTGCACAAGGGCCTATATATTTTTTAAATTATTTTTTATTTATTTATTTATTTTGCGGTACTGGGGATTGAACCCAGGGGCGTTCTACCTCCACGCTACACCTCCGGCCCTATTTTTTTATACTTTATTTTGAAACCAGGTCTCACGAAGTTGCGGAGGGCCTCACTAAGTAGCTGAGGCTGGCCTTGAACCTGGATCCTCCTTTCTCCACCTCCCAAGTACTGGGATTACAAGCATGCGCCACAACACCCAGCTTTCAAACAGAGTTTTTAAAGGCAAAAACCACATGCGGGTGGCTGGGGATGGGGGGAGCCAGTTGCCTAAGTTACAACCAATGGGGTGCTGACAAAACCACTAGTCTGAAGTAAGTAGGAGCTGTGTTAGTTTTTGATTGGCTGGAGCTAGGAAGGTATGTTATTTCTGGAACATGACCCAATTTCCAGGATGTTGGGGTGGGTAAGCAGGATGTTAGTTCATGCTTCAGGGGTTGTGCTATGTGCTCTTTTCACTGATTGGTTGTTCTGGGTCTGAGGGGAATTCCAGTAACTGCGCGAGGTCACGACTGAAAGGCTACCCCATTTTAGGGGGGACCCCTCGCTCCAGCCACAGGACCCAGCGCGGACCCAGGAACTCTCAGAAGACCGACTTGCTGCAAACACACGAGGTTTATTGAGGATTCCAGTGCACTGGGGCCTAGCTCGTATCTCACGCAGGAGTAGAGAAGCTCGACCCTCAGCAAGGGGAGATGAGGGTATTTGAAGACGAAAACCGCAGAAAAGGGGGAGGTAGGGCAAAGTGAAGTCAGAGAGCATACGTGGAGGAATTTTTACAAGCTTATTTTTACCATTCTGTTAAACATCAGTTATTGCATACTTTTCAGTGATTAACCAATTCCTGTAACAATGTTGTTTATCATGATCGTATCTCATATCTGCTGGTGGTTAGCTAGTTCCTGGAACAGCCTGCCTCCTGGGCAAAGGTCAGGGGTGAGGCAGTGTTTTTCCATGGCTGCAGCCCTTTTGAATAGAACTGGCTTAATGAAGGTCTAGGGGTCTTAAATTCCAGGAGATGGTTCTTTCACCTGGAATGAAAATTGTGAGATGAGATCATTTGTCTTTCTTTGGAAGGGATGCCCAGCATGCCATAGACTAGGAGATTCCCAGTGGACCAGAGGTCCCCGATGTGGTAGTCCTGACACTGCACAGGGTTTTCCTCCTGTCCTCCGGAGCCCTGTGCACTGCCCAGGACTTCAGCAGGTGTCCATCCCTGAACCACCTTGTTCAAATGGCTCCATTTCCCCAATTATCGCACCAGCGTGGTGCTCCATGGACTGTGTGGTGCTCCACTTCCCTCAAGAATATTAGGACAAAATAGAAGATCAAATGTAGTCTTAGGCCAACACTTTAGGTACTTTCAGTGCACTGTCATCCATTCTGTGTGCATTGCTTCTGATCCTACGTGCTGTCTGTTAATAGCATGGAAAAGCATTCATGTGACAAATTCATGACTGTCTACCACACAGCTGAGGCTGTGCTAATCTGCTGCAGAAAACACACCACACCAAGCACAGCAGCTTTAGCCCGGGTGCTGGTGTTTACAACAGCGCACACTTGTGCAGCCAGAACCAACTAGTGTGTAGAGACAGGTTAAAGAATTACAGGACCATATGCTGGGAATAACTACATGGCCACAATAGAGTCATTGATATTTCCCTATTACATTGTCTTTAGAAATAATCAAACTTGAAGAGC